>CM060947.1:225214124-225220145 GCA_030765055.1 Mantis religiosa | reverse complement strand
TCTTACGCAAAGAGGCCAGTTGCGAGGTAAACATTTCATGCCTTACGCTAAGTGTGCTCGCAAATGAAAATACTCTAAAATAATCGATGGAGCTCAGTTTTCCTACTACATCGTTTGCTAATCCATCCGATACATCGATGTTAGTTCAACATATAATATTTATGCACTAAGAACATTAATTCATAAGGCAATCCTCTCGTATCAATTGTTGACATTTTTATGTAGCTTTTACTTTACGAATGCTTCTTACTCAGCATAATGGCAACCCGAATATACATATTTAGCAACAGAAGTTTTATTATTCTCTGCTAGGTTAATATTGAGTTATTTATACATTTGAAAAGCTGCATTTGATAGAAAAAGAGTCGTATTCTATGAGGACAGGCATTATCAGCTGCTTCTTTGCTAACGAATCTTGAGACAATTAATGCTAATTCACCAGTGTCCGATTTTTCTCCATTTCAACTTTCGTCAGAGCTTGGAAAAACATACCGTTTGCTTACGTCTTAACCTCAGTGGACTTCTTTGCGTCACATTGTCGGCCCAGTCATTCTACGTTTTATTTGCTTTATATATCAGAGTTGCTCTAACTGGAGATAATTCTCTCAAATTGCCTATTAATATTACACCTCAGCCACCAAAATTACTTGCAAAACTAACAGTGATTTGCTTAATATATTGTAACTAAAATGTTTATGGGTTCACACAATTCCACGTTGTAGACGCCAATTTGATGCAAATAATTAATGACGAGCAAATAAGTCGGCGAGCAATGAGGTTTCTCTCAGGGTATGCGTGAATGTGTGAGAAGGAGATTTTAATAACACTGGAATGCCCGTTTCCAACTTATTTATTTACTACTTCTTCGTTTAAAACATCGAAATGAAAGTTGCCGACCAAGGGTTACCAATCTCTGTTTAGAGTTACTGACTGCAGAATGTTTATTACTCGATAAATTTATTCGTTCCTCATATATATACGAACCGACAAATATTCCAGACGAAACCGGAGGACTGCCTTAATCGCCCTCACGCCTCAGACTCCTCTAATGGCTTCCTAGCCACGAACTGGCCACATCGGCACCACGCCAAAGAGTGCTTGAATGGCCACAGCTGCGCGTGTGTGTATATGTAACTTTCACTCTCAGGAAACTTCTTTTCAACCAAAGTCCCTTTGTGGCTGTTTTGTTACCATTGTAAATGATTCAAAGAATTTCCTATTCATACAAGTCAAGTGAGCCCCTTTAGAAACTGCTAAGGACGCTGTTTCTTACATTGCTTTTGTTATAACAACTTTCCATACAACTGCTGGGCTCAACTGGCCTCGCCCTTGTCGTAACAAAGAACCAACATTCCTTTGACATCCATCATGATTCTTTACTTCTGGCGAACCTTAATTTCGGTATCAATATTTAAATCTTATTTCTATAAAAATCAAATTTATATATCAAATCTTTTGGTCCTTGGTCGGTATTTCATTTTGTGGAAAAACATAACCTATAAGTTTTAAATGAAAATAAACGCAAAACGCCATTTTAATGCGTGATAATTTTACTATTTACGTGGTATTACATTTAATATATTGATATTTTACGATTTACTACTCACAATAAAGAGAAATTGTCAATAGAAATAACCATTTCTTAAATGAAACATCTCTTTCACGAATTCCAAACACTTTTCTTCTCAATTATCACACTCGTTTTACGTTTAGTTATTATTTTCGTTTATATTTTCGAAAAGACACGATAATTCTAGTGGAACTAATTTCTGCATCTTGAATAATAATCTTTGTACTGACTTGCATCTAATCCGTTTCAAGGAACAGTGAATCCAGAAGAGAGAGGTGTGTTGCACCACAAGGACAATTTCCAACATCATCTCTGACCAATGTACATGACTACCATAGTTATAATTTGCATTAAACTTCCGTGCGCTTGAATCCTCGGAATCAGGGTACTTCTCGGTGCCATTAGGTTGACCAGGAAGAATGATGTGCATAAAACAAATAACCTGAGGTCAATTATAATAAAAGAGCACACTTTCCCAATGGTGATATATTAAGAACATAAATTTACAAATTTAAAATAATGCTTGAATCACATTCTTGGAAAGAAAATTAACAATACATGTGAGAGAATGCTTAACAAATATTTATGGGATGAATGAGCCTGTTATTAGGCACATCATTTTAAGAGGATTACCATTTTAAAACATGTACAGGCAACGTCATTGACGGTGTGTAGGTGTAAAAATTATGAAAGTTGGTAGCCCATTGCAGGGATAGATGTTTGATAGCGCTGACTGTATTTTATTCAATTTTTAGAACTGATAATGGAGAGTGGATGAGGACCAGCTGAAGCTGTTGTGTAGGAAATGCATTGGTGCCTCTGATATGCCCTAAAATGTTTTATATTTTCTTTTGAAGCTCTGTTACCTAAACATATTTATATTATATATTATAGTGCTTATTTTCTTTAGAGTATTTACAATAACTTTACTTTCCTCTTTAATATGTAACTTGTGGATCTTAAATGCACACTAAAAGCAATATTTACAAGTAATTTTCATCCCTTGAATCTACGAGGGCTGTTCAATAAAGAATGATCATAACTTTTTACGGTCATAACTTTAGCATTAATATTCAATCTTATTATAATCCTTTAGCTTAATGTGAAACAAATACGCCGTAGTAGTTCCATTGTTCGTACTCCTGGTTCACGCCTGTAAAAACCAAGTAAGTTCAGACATGTTCAGTATCGCCTACCGCTGCAATGGAGGTAACATGCAGTTAAAGTTGATGTTAAAGGAAGACTCGGAGTTTCTTTCAAACGTAATCACTGCTGATAAAACTTGGCTATATCATTTTGAACCTCAGAGCAAACAGCAAAGCTCAGTGTGGAAATCCCCTTCATCACCAACCCCCCCCCCCCCCGCCCAAAAGCAAAAGTGGTTGCTTCTGATGGGAAAGTTATGGTCATCTCATTCTTTGATATTCATGGAATGGTTTATCAGTATGTTGTACCTGCATACACATCAATAACTGGACAATACCACAGGGATGTCCAGAAAACATTGCAAGTCCATATTAGGCGCAAAAGACCACATTTCCGTGAAGCAGGCTGGATGCTGCACCATGATAATGCGCGGCCGCATATTGCCAATGTAGTTGCTGAATGTCTTGCAAAAATCAACGTGAAGTGCATTCCTCACCCTCCCTATGCTCCGGATTTAGCTCAATGTGACCTTTTTCTACTTCCTAACTTGAAGAAACGCCTTCGTGGGAGACATTATCCATCATCAGAAGCAATGGTGAAGGCTGCGGAGGAGATTTTGAAGGATCTCTCAAATATGGTTTACAGCATGTCTTTGAAGACTGGCAGTAACGCTGGGACAAGTACATCACATTCAGAGGAGACTATTTTGAGAAGGACCGTCAAAATTGAGAATGAGTAAAGGTACGTTTTCAAAAAATTGTGATCATTTTTTATTGAACAGCCCTCGTATTTAGTGTTGATGTTTATCAAGTAAGATCCGAAATTCTTTTCATGTTATACATTTATAAAATACATTATCTGTGATGCACAGCCATATTTGTGTCTATTGCCCTCGAGCGAAAAGACGCTTAGAAATAAAGGTTGGCCCATTGCCCCTTTTTGCCACTAGAAGCGCAACAGGTACCTCAAATATGTATTTTGATTAAATACAAATAAGCTCTACTTATAAGATTAAAGTAGGCTTAAAACATCTCATGTTATGTTTCACTGTATTACAGTATATTTTCTAACACTACAATTCTCTATATTTTTAAAATATCAACGCTAGTGCTCTGTAACAAACAGCTTTGTTATGTAAACCGTTGGTAGAATTTTTTTATAAAGCTACAATATTGTACCTTTTAACTCCTACACAAATAGCTTTTTTCTTTAATGTCAGTTACGGAATGAAAGGAATGAAAGAAAAAAGAACAATTTGAATCCTTAAAAAGGCAGATAGAAATGACTGCATTGTATTTCATCTACTGCTATGTGCAGATATTTTCTCTTATTTTGTTTTGCTGTGGTTCCATTAAAAAACAAGAATAAAAGCACACGCCATGGATTTTACATTTCTGTGCTTTTATCCGTGAGTGCTTTTGACGTTTTGTTGGTAAAAATTTCTCTATTGTTTGGCCATTTTAATGAGATTTAATTTGATTGTAGCATGAACATTTGGGAGTGACAAGAGATTAAGGAAACCCCCATCAGCTTAGTACTGGGAAATTATACGCAGTTATTGATTCATTGGCAGAGAGATTATTGAATTCTGGGTACGAACAATGCAAATGTTTTATCTCTTCTCCTACTTTACTAAGATAAGGAGGGCATTACATGTAGCTGCACATTTAATATGAAGAGTTTACTGGTAATTTTCGATTTAAATTTTAGTACAGAAAACCTCTATTGGGAAAAAATTCCTTGGAAATAATCATTTCTTCCACACTAACTGTGTGTAAGCTAAGGTTTGGATGAATAGAGTCAGACTGAAAAATTCAATGCCATAACCGGCATTTGAACCACGGATCTTCCGCTCTTCGTGCGGTTGCTCTAAACCACTGATTCATTATGGGATTGGGATTTCATTACGGAGGGGATTCGCTGCGTAGGCTACCATGATGGGCCCATTGTTCCTATGCCCTCAAGTGGAGACACCTCCGGGAGGAAGGATGAGGCGAAGGAGACAGAGGGCGGCCGACCAAAGGAGCCACGGCAGTACAGAGGGCAGGGTCCTTACAGTTTACTTGAATAGAGACTTTCCTTGAGAGCTCAGAACCACGAACCCGCTCCACTGCAGCGGGATGGAAACGAGCCCAGCAGCTGAGCCCTAATGATCCCAGGCAGGCGATCCGAGCCCCAAAGCTCCCGGGCTGGCGGTCCCGAAATGGTCCCAGCAGAGGAGCGGAGACCGGCAACCGACCTAACGGAGGAGGAAGTAGTTTTGCTCAGAGCATATCATCCTGCCATGCTCCGCCGAGACACCCCCCGACACTTGTACCCTGAAAGAGGCCACCAGATGAGAGATGATAATGGAGATGAAATGGAGAGACAGAAAATTCGGAGGATGTAATTAGCCTACCCAGCATTTTCCTAGTGACCCGGGAAAATCCCCGAAAATCCCATGGGTCAGGTAGGTCGGCTATAGGAATCGAACCCGGCCCTCCCGAATGCGGGCCACAGACGAAATCGCCTGAGCCATCCTCCCCGGTGAGCCACTATGGCCAACGTGTCGACATGACATTAAATTCTGCAACTGACTCGTATGTTGAACATTGAATTTTTCAGTCTGGCTCTACTCATCCAAACCCTAGCCTACACACCGCTAGTGTGGAAAAAATAGTTATTTCCAACAACTTACCTAAAATAAAAGCTATGAATCCTGGGACTTAAGTACTCCCAGCATATTGTGTCTTTGTGGGTTCGTGAAATTAAAAGTCCAATTGCACAAACTCAAAACGTTCTTTATTTACACCGAATTACCGTTGGAACACTTGCCGATTACACAGAATTACGTAGCGCACATAATTACAATTTGCCAGTTCGTCTATCACAGGTCCACTCTACACTCAAAATTACGTGCAACTCCTCTGATGCACTTACACAGTCTTCCAGTCCGTTCACTAGCCCGGCACTCCTCACGGCTGCTCGCCAAGAACAGAACTGACCGGCCAACTGCAGCCGCTGCTTCTGGAAGCCTCGCGGTTCAGTGAATCATCCCGACTGTTCCAGAAGTCAGGGAGAGGGGAAAGAGATGGCTAGTGATGTTTTTCCAACCATCCCCTCGTTAGCGCTGCAAGATAAATGGGTATGCGTGAGCTGAATGCCTCCTGTCGCCCACCCTGCTGCTAGCTGGCCGTGCCTTCCGATAATTAGGTGACAATAGTAAGTCGCCACAAAAGGTGCGTGTCTCACGGTATATGAGAACCTCTAGTAGTCTACCGGGAAACATACGAGTCAGTTGAAGAATTTACTCCGCACGGAGAGCG
>CM060947.1:225144124-225209124 GCA_030765055.1 Mantis religiosa | reverse complement strand
TAATTGGACTTTTTATTTCACGAACCCACAAAGTCACAATATACATACACATATTGCAAAAAATAATGTGCAATACATAAGTATGTGGTAAGCACATAACAGAATCTCGAAAATTGAAAGAACTCTGTGCATGCGCCTCGTTCTTTCAAACCTTTCCTCGTTCCATATTAAGTGTTTGCCACATTAGTATTGCCATATACTATTATGGGCGACATTGTTAATTGACAAGGTCATATCAACGCCGCCGATTTTCTGGAATTTTGACCCACAGGAACTCTTTTACGTGCAAGCATATCTACTGACATGGGGCTGTCACTGTCGCTAAGCTGTTAATTGATAAGGGGCAAACTCTCGTCCCTGTTGGAAGAATTCTCTAAGAGAACAGACAAATTGTCTAGCTTGGCTGTGCAATGCAATACCCCTACCGTAAGCTGATCTTTGTCTTCGGCCATGATTCCTCGGCCCACCTCTAATCCTACCGCCAGTACGTCTTGCTTCCATAAAAACGTATTTTAATTGTTATAACACAGTGGGCTAACAATACACAGCGCAACTGAATACTCAGGCAAACTCTGATTCCCGCACAGAATTAGCGATAACTGAGCCGAGGAGTATGTCATTTACCAGTGTATACAATCTGGCAAACTTTGGTTACATTACCATAGCAACGACCTTCCCTTCTTAACCTTCGCATCTCTTCCTTGATGGCCTTCACGTATCTTCTTTTAAAAATCAGACTGCAATACTAACTCACTTGTTATAAAACAAATGCATTAATAAAATGTAGATTTATGAAAAAAATTGAGGCAGAACGACACATAGGTCCAGCCAGACGCAAAGTGAGTTAAAGTGACCCAACCAACGGCTCAGTGCTTTAGTTCAAATCTATCCGTTAGACAACCACTGCTTTCAATTCAATGCTCATTTATTTCTTTATATTTTTACTTCTATATCATTTCGACTGCTATTTACTATTTATATTCTAAGTAGTATTTATATCATTTATTCTCTTTTTAATTACATAATGTCTCTTTTAATCTGCTTCTACAATGTTATATTACTTATTTAAGATGTCCTTATTCTGATGACGTCAAATAAAATATATTACTACTAATAGCTAACTAATTTCAGTATTATTTAGGTTTATTATCTTCTTATGAAATAGCATGGAACGTTTCAAGAAAAGCTCGCGCTCCAAATACCGTTTATTTGGATTATTATTTATTTTCAAAAATTTTATTTTTTAGGAAAACACTGTAAGTAATGGTTTTGATAAAATTATCATATTAAAGATATGCATATGACAAATAAATAGTTACAACTTGAATCTTCTGGAAGTGGCTTCTGAAGTCCACTTCATTCAGAAGCAATATTTTATAACATGGTATAACTGATTAGCGTTAAGTGAAAGGTGAAAATAAACTCCAGAAGAAATTATAGAATTTCAAAACACAACATTTATTTTAAATAATTTTTTGAGCAATAGACCTTTTCTAAATTACATGTTATACCTGTCATTCCTCCGCAAAGATAACAGAAAAGACTGGAAAAGGCCTTATCTAGGTAACCTATCCTTACAGAGATTCGAATTTGGGACTAATGGAAATTCATTATTCTTTCACACTGGCGTATGTAGGCTAAATTTTGGAAACGTAGATTCAGATTGAAAAATTCAATGCCATAGCCAGGATTTGAACCACGTATCTTCTGGTCTCCGTTCAGCCCCTGTAGCCATTGAGCTACTATGGCCAACATGCCAGCATGACATTAAATTCTCCAACTGACTCGTATTAATATATTATCAATATTATAATATTAATATATTATATAATGTAAAATTATAATATATAATATTAATATATTATTAATTTCCATTAATTGACCTAATAGTGGTTAACTATAAAACCCGGGCCTTAAAGTACTTACACGTTGTAAGTCGCCATTAAGGTAGTTGTATCATGTGTTTATGAGAACTCCTAAGCGGTTTGCTGGGAAAATACAAGTCAGTTGGAGAATTTAATGTCATATCGGCACGTTGGCCATAGTAGCTCAATGGTTAGAGCGCCTGGACGGCGACCAGAAGATCCGTGGTTCAAATCCCGGCTATGGCATTGAATTTTTCAGTCTGACTCTACGTTTCCACATTGGGACTAATGATTCGGAATGTTTAATACTTATTCTTTTAATATGTTTTCGAAATTCGGTTGTTTCTGGAGATTTCAAGGAAATGATATGGAATTTTAAGGCCAACACAGGCCCACTTTTTATATATAACGAATATTTGCAAATTTTATCACAGTTATAAAAAAGTTAATTGTAAATGTACATTTTCATGGCAATATAATTTACAGGTAACAATCAATGGAGGGTAGTGAAATTTGTGTGAATGTAGTACATAAAGCTTTCTTTTTCTCTTCCGCAAACAAAGATTTAATCCGGAGAGGTAGAAAATGTGTTGCTGCTCATATGTTCGCATTTAAAAGTTCCGATATAGTATGAACCTAGCAGCTCATAGTTCAGCAATTGCAGCTGATAAGTAATTCTGGCTCCACTTGGTTTATGAGCCGGACGGAGGTGAAAGCAAACCAACGCCGTTCTGTTCCCCCTTGCATGGCCACTTGCCTCTCTTTAAGACTTCATTAAAGTTTAATTTGTATTCCTTGTGAAGCTTAACACGTGCGGGTTTGTGCTATTTGCAAGAGCTGGTCTTACAGACCTCTAACAACCATCCCATTTACATGCCTTCCTCATTTCCGAAATTCTGTTCTATGTATTGGCTATCACAAAATGCCATCGAATGTGCTGTAGAATAATTACGTGTGAAAGCATGCTGACATTGAAATCAACAGATCTGTTCTGTTAATTAATAATACCTTGCTTCAATTTCAGCCTTTCGGGCAGTTAATTAGCTGCACGTGTTTTAAGAACCGGGAATTGAACACGGTATATTGGTTGGTAAAGCTCTAATAGATCAGCATGCTGAAAACCATGTTTTGCATTTAGATGCAATGTCAGAACAAAGGATTTAGATATTCACTCACACTGAAATGAAATATTGAACCAACATGTTACTGTAAATCCTATCCGTGAAAATTGGGTAAAATTGCTTGTTTAACTTGCTCATTAATTGATTATGTTATTCAATGTTATATTACTTGATTAATTAAATCCAATTATTTAGCAATTTTTCTTTATATACTTTTATATTGGAGTGGCAATAAGACAATCAATGACTTGTTTATAATTCGAGCGGAAGCCCTGATATCACATTTATTTTTAGACTATCTTGTTAATTCTAACATTTCCACCAATATTGTTTAAGATTTCAAATAATTCTTACATAGAGTAATTGAAAATTTATAAATGATGTATTTCATGTATTAAAATATAGATTAATTTAAGAAAAACTAAGGCACCTAATCGCAGCAGATTTTCTAGTGGGGTTTCCCTTGGTTGTAATAGTTTTAGCAATTCTGGCTCAGAATATTGAGTTATATATTTTAGTTCAGTGTACCAATATATATACAAGAGCGTTGTGTAAAATCTTATAAATCTTAAATATGAATCTGTATTGCGCGGCGCAGTTTCCTAAGTGTCTCGCAATAAACATATGCTTTCATTGTTTGACCACGCGGTAAGAAATCAATGAGTAAGATGCCTTTCCTGTCCCAGGGATGCGTCCCTTTCAGCTGCCAAAGTGCGGGCGCTGCGGACCCCTAGTACTCGTGGTACCTCTGACGTTACTAGAGGAACCTCGTGCCGAACATGCCGAGCCCCTCTCTCTGGGAGCTATTCGGATTGGGTTGGACTCGAGGGGGCAGTGTGTTCCCGTCACCCACGGGCGATTGGGTACCTCTGGCCAGGCCACCGGCCGCCCGGAGGGGGTAGAGGGTTGCCTCATAAGTCCCGGGAACTAGCCTGCAGAGCTAGTAGCTTGTGAGCTAGACACTGGCGGCCCTACCAAGATCTATTGGTAGCTGGTTCATTAAGGACCGGCGCGTAAGTGGCGTATCCACTTCCGTCCTGTCTGCCGTGTGCAGGCGGGGGGCAGTTTATAAAAATAGGTACTGTCCCACGGTAAATAGATCCGAGAGGCCCGAGTTCAGGTCCTACGGGGCCAGGGCAAATGGGAGTAAATCCTCGTATTCATATGTTCCAGAACACTGTGCACATCATTTTTCAAGGTGTCAAGATTTGCTTCGGCTTAACCTTTGCTGGGGATGAGGTGTGCCTCCATTCCATTGATTGACGCTTGCTTTCAGGGGTGTCGTAAGAAATCCAAGTTTCATCTCCTGTGACTATCTGTGCCAGAAAGTCTTCGCCGCCTTCATCATAACGGGTCAAAACCTGAAGTGCACTACCCATCCGTTTTGTTTTGAGTAGCTCAGTAAGAATCTTTGGCACCCAACGTGAGCAGAGTTTACAAAATTTCAGTTTTTCGATAACAATTTCGTGAACTAGTGATCGTAAGATTTGTGGAAGTTCTATAGCAAGAACACTAATTGTAAACTTGCGGTTTTCCTGGATCTTGTCATCAATCTCGTGAACCAGTTCTTCTGTAAGCATAGATGGACGACCACTTCGTTCTTCATCGTGCACTTCACTACGTCCTTCATTGAACTGTCGGACCCATTTTCTCACCATTGTGTCACTCATCACATTTTGTCCGTAAACATCGCAAATTTCCCGATAAATTTCAATTGGTTTCACTTCACTAGCATTCACAAAACGAATCACATATCTTATTTCACAAGCGGCGGGATTTTCAATCAACACCGACATTGTAAACAAGCACAACAAAGCGTACGTGGCTGACAGCGATCTCACAATGGCGCACGTTCCTTGTCCTTGAGACAGAGCGTCATATATATATATATATATATATATATATATATATATAATGCAAGAGCATTTTGTAAAATCGTATAATATAAGCAATTTAAGAATATTTTTTATAAAAATGACCTACTGATATGCTTTAAAAGCATATAATACAATAATAAACTATATTTTTGTGTGTTTGTGAAACTTGTATTCATACTTAGAGATTTGAAGCTTTCCTGACATTCATTATGAATGATTTCTTCTCGTAAATCAGCCAGGTAACTGCTAAGTCGCTGTCCAGGCTTTCGACGACGCACTCAGGCAACTTATGATGGCGACAGTTAGTAGTTAATAGTTCCCTGATATATTCCCTGTTAATATTCCCAGAATAATTAATAGTTCCCTGATGATGGCGACAGAGTGCGTCTCAAAAGCTTGGACAGCAATTTAGCACTTACCTGGCTGATCTCCCGAGAAGAAATCATTGTACTCATAGGCTTTATGCCGACATAAAATGTGCTAAAAGAGTTAAATGAGCTACTTTTGGGTTTTCGGAAAAATTTGTGATGGTTCCCCTTAAGGTGGGAGCTCGAATTGCGTGGGGCATCAACCCAGGCAGTAAAGGTAAACATGAAATTCAGTAAAGGGATTTGTGAAGGCGATCTCAGGAAGTTCAAATGAAGAGGACTTCACAGATTTAAGATTCACATTTAAATTTCGAAAATATGTGATAATTTATTAAGAAAACGTCAAAAACATAATTTTAATAAAACATATTATTAATGTGTTCCACGCAAATGGTTATTTGGGGACCTGATTTTCTGGAAAACCGTCGTTTCTCAGTAATTAAAAAACTTTAATTTAGTACAAAATGGTATTTTTTACAGTTTTGCTTTGTCACACACACACACACACACACACACACACACACACACACACACACACACACACACAACATTTAAAATGTCTGGTGAAATATGGATTTCCAATTTTCAGTTGGATTATAATGTTTTTTTTTTTTTACCGACCTCGATGGCCTAAGTTTTAATGTCTGCGGGTCACATTTGAGTGATTCCGGTTCAAATTCCATAGATAGACAAATGACTTTCCGTGATTCCTTCAGTTATTTCATCCCAAAACCCAAATCTGCAACTTAATGCTATAATAATAGTAAAAATTAAAACAGATGGAAATAGCGAATCCTCTGTCATCTACCCACAGTCTATTAAATAGATAGAATGGAGGTACCCTAATACCATCAGCTCGGCATGTTGCTAGCACTGAAGTCTCTTAGAACTTTGTCGAGGTTGTCATTTGTCCGTCATAGAAGAGGCACTACTCACATGCTTTATCTCAAGTGGCATTGTTCTCGAATATAGCATAAACACTTTTCAAGTCCTAGTTTAAATTAGTTATGGAGTTGTAGTTCCTCTTTTTTTTAATTACTTTTTTAGTTTGGGATAGTGAGCGGCTGAACTAAAGTGCTATTTTGGGACTATGTTTATGGTTCTCGACCTGCTTCACCATGAGTGTCTAAAACTACTTTTTAATTTGGTTCATCATAAAATTAAACCAGTATGATATCGCAAGAGAACAGCAACAAAGGTAACGTGATACACTGGAGTATAGACTGCGTAGCTCAGATGTTATTTTCGCAAAGCACAGGTCTTGCCGACTCGGACCGTTCACACCACTGGATTCTAGATACTCAAGATAAGGTGTCCGAGTAGTACAGTTGCCTCGCACTGAGGCCTTTGTACACCTCTAATAAAACAGGCTGGTATGATGCACGATGAGACCTAGTAGACCATCTAACCGCTGTGCATCTTCCTATGGGATCCGCTGCTGTATGACTAAAGTGAAGTAAAATTGAGATGAGAGACTGAGAAAGAGAGAGAGAATTAATCTTACCTACTAACGCTAGGTAATACAATGAATATAAAGAAAAATAAAGTAGTGTAATGAGTGGATCCAGGGTTTTACAACAGACAAAATCACTATTTGCAGGATTCAATCTCATTTCGTAATACGTTTTTACAATTTTGCAGAGGGTCACAGATTTATAGTCCCAAAGCAGTCTCAACGATCATGTACTTTATTCAAGGAACATCATTCACGGATATTTGAATTCATCGAGACAATAGTCAGTACCTTTAGCACGGTGTATAAAGATATGTTTAATATTTAAAACCAAAGCATATATTTATTAAAAGTTAATTGGTGGAAATTAATCATCTCTTCACACTAGCCGCACATAGGGTAAGGTTTTATATGGGCAGATCAACATGAAAAATTCAATGCCATGGCCAGGATTTCAACCACGGATCTCCTGGTTTCTGCCCAGTCGTTCTAACCCATTGAGCTACCATGGCCAACGTTCTGTCCTGACATTAAATTCTCCATTTGACTCGTATATTCCCTGTAAAACACTAAGGGATTTCGTATCCGAGATACACCATATATGGCGACTTACTATCGTAATGGTGATGCCTGGGGTTTAAGTACTTACGATAGTAAGTAAATAGTAAGTACTCGTATAGGAGAGCCCTTAGTTGTTTACCGGGAATGTATAAGTCTACTGGAGAATTTAATGTCAGGAAGCACGCTGGCCATACTAGCTCAAGGGTTAGAGGGATTGGGCGGAGAGCAGGAGATCCTTGGTTGAAATCTCGGCCATGGCATTGCATTTTTCATGTTGACTCTATCCATACAAAACATCTTATTGATTTTTAGTTATAAACTGAAATACTGGCCCTTATTTAATAACCATCTCACACTTCTTTTCATGAATAATTATTATCATTTTAAAACCTGATGCTTCGCAATATAAGCATTTAATTCGAAAGACTTAAAAACTCACTTAAGGTTGTAAATACATAGTATGAAAAAAAAAAAATGTGAGAAATACTTGACATTCACAAAATGTTCTCTACGCACTACCTGTTTTATCTCTATTTAACCTATGATTCTATCTAATTAATGCGATTTGGGATAAATATTTGTAGAAACGACTGGGTTGCACATTTGGCTTCAGATACAAGATGATATTGAAAATTGAAATAAGACCGTATTGGCTTTTGAATATAGCTTTGCATTAAATATTATGTACCACTTCTAAAATGGTGTAATGAAGTTTCAGAGCAACTGCCCTAGAAAAATTTAATATATATTTTGATTAAATGTACATGTTTCAGGTAGTAAGCATCGAATGTCTTATGCCGTAAACGTTACATTACATGCGTTCAAAACAAAAGAGATTCACAAAGTATTAGTGGCATCTTACTAGCCCTGCAAATATATATTTAAAATGAGAAGCATTGTAGCGTCACAGGTATGGGGGATTTTCTACAAAAATTCCTTTGTATGCTAACTTAAATACAGATTTGGTGTTTATCTTAATTTGGGTTTAGAGTCGCAATGTTTACATCCACGGATTCTTTTAAAATATATATTCTGAGGTGGTGGAGCTTAATATACGTGTATTTCTAGTAAAATCTTGATGTAAATTTTTGGTGCAACGTGTATCTTTCCTCTCTAATTATAAGTAACTAAGTGATTGAGAAAATAATAATTCCAACAAAAACATAAGGTTTACTGACAAATAAATGTACGTGTTTGGCTTCCCAAGTGATAAGTATGTTTATGTGCATGTGTGTGTATGTGTGTGTGTGTGTATGTGTGTGTGTGTGTGTGTGTGTGTGTGAGAGAGAGAGAGAGAGAGAGAGAGATAGAGAGAGTGAGAGAGAGAGAAGAAGACAGATAGAGAAAAAGAGAGATAGAAGGGAACAGGTTACTGAAACTTGAAATATTATATAAACGGATACATTATAGATCAGTATTGTCGGAGAGATAACAAAATGACTTCAAAGTAAATCTTCCATTTCAAGCTATTTTTTACATAGAATTCTCTCGTCATTTTTTTATTCTTAACATCTGAAAATACTTGCATAATTAATTGAATTATGTTGAAAAAAAGAGATCTTTTATAAACAGTTTAAGCCTTTCTCACTGGCCCGCCTCGGTAGCGTAGATGGTAACGTGTCTGCCTCACGTTCAAGAGCTCCTGAGTTCGAATCTCGTCAGGATAAGTTTTTTCCGGGGTTTTCCCTTATCCTGATACACGAATGTCGGATAACTCTAAGCTCCATGGATCCTGGACTCACTTGAGCATCATTTCACCCAATTGATTTACCGTCCGATGTGACTTAATGTTGGGGGACGAAAATAACAACAACAACCTTTCTCATTCGAAACGAGTTTTAATTGTTTAACAAATGATATACTATAATGGTCAAAGGATAAGATATAAAACATTTCTAATATGCACAATTTAATTCAAATATGTTATTTGTGGCATCTTCCAATGAAAAATACATCCATTGTATTGGCTCAAAGTGATCAACAAGATTGCCATTAAAATAAGACTGTCACCATTCAGTTGCTTTTTGAGGTGTGATGTAAAACCATCAATTTTAATATCAGAGTATATACATCCCGCTTTTAAGCATCGTACAATTGACTCGGTAGGCTCTACACTGGTTGTAGCTACACGGAATGTGTAATAAAATCGTTTCTGTAACCGAAAGAAACAGTATATCTTCAGCACAGTTATAAAAATAGAATCCGGTGAGTGGATAAACGTAATAAGTATTAATCAGAAATATTTGATGGAATTAACCTTAACTTACCAATGGTTGCATCTGAACGCTGCCAGCTAAACGAGACCAATGGTTATAGTACAGCTAATAATTCATCTAGAAATGTATCATATTTTAGAAGTTTACACCCAAACAGAGAGCAAGCTATAGTAATTGAATCCCACAATGATATATCAATAAAAGAATATAGGCCAATTACTTGATCCCTCAAACATACGTCTTGTATCAAGAATATAGAAGAGAATATGCATGTATTTAACAAGTAAATCTATTGTAAATGAACTAACCACAAGGCACCCTAGATTGATTATAATATTCCCCTTCAAATTAGGTACCTTTTGGAAAACAAAAATAATAAGCGGGTGATTATATCTAATGTCTGTCCAGTGATACCGAATTCTGTTCCCCAAGAAAGCTTACTAGCTAGGAACCCAGCCTGTTTCTCATATAGAGTATATAAAGACTGGGATTGCTGCTCCTGGATTTTCTCATATCCTAAGATTTAGACGCCGAATGTACAAGGGCTGTACAATAAAGAATGATAACTTTTTACGGTCATAAATTTTTCACTAAAATTCAACCTTATTATATTCTGTTAGCTTAATGTGAAACAAACACACCGTAGTAGTTTTATTGTTGGTACTCCTGGTTCCCGCTTGTGAGAACCAGTCAAATTCAGACATGTTCAGTATCACCTACCGCTGCTATGGAGATAACACGCGAGGAACAATATGCCGCTTTGAAATCCTGCTTTCGTCTCAACAAATCTTCAATTGAGGCCTGTACAATGTTACAGGAGGCCTATGGAGAGTCTGTTTTTCCCTACAGCACAGCTTGAACGTGGTTTAAAATGTTTAAAGAGGGGAGAGAATCAATTTCAAAGGAAGGAGGACCCTGTGCA
The DNA here is from genome assembly GCA_030765055.1 of Mantis religiosa. NCBI lineage: Eukaryota > Metazoa > Arthropoda > Insecta > Mantodea > Mantidae > Mantis > Mantis religiosa. Next base: position 225,198,741 of record CM060947.1, on the reverse strand, counting down.
CCAGTTACTGCTCTTACGGAAGAAAACATCAACACAGCTGCTGCCATTGTGAGAGAGGATCTACGAATTTCCATAAGATCACTTTCTGAAATATTGAACATTTCATTGGGTGCCACCCACACGTTGGTGACAGAAACATTACACATGAGACGTGTTTGTGCGTGATGGGTTCCAAGACTGTATATTCCCGAACAAAGGGACATTCGCATGTAGGTCTGCATGCACTCAAAGTTGATGTTAAAGTTAGAGGAAGATCCGGAGTTTGTCCCAAACATAATCACTGCTGACGAAACTTGACTACATCATTTTGATCGTGAGAGGAAACAGTAAAGCTCAGTGTGAAAATCTCCTTCATCACCAACTCCCAAAAAAGCAAAAGTGGTTGCTTCTCCTGGGAAAGTTAGGGTCATCTCATTCTTTGATATTCATGGAATGTTTTATCAACATGTTGTTCTTGCACGCACATCAGTAACTGGACAATAGTACAGGGATGTCCTGAAAACATTGCAAGTCCATATCATACCACATTTCCGTGAAGCAGGCTGAATGCTGCACTACAAAAATGCGCGGCCGCATATTATCAATGTTGTTGCTGAATATATTGCAAAAATCAACATGAAGTGCACCTCTCACCCTGCCTATTGTTCGGATATAGCTCCATGTGACTTTTTTCTATTCCCTAACTTGAAGAAACGCCTTCGTGGAAGGCATTATCCATCATCAGAAGCAGTGGTGAGGGCTGCGGAGGCGATTTTGAAGGATCTCTCAAAAATGTTTTGTAGCATTTCTTTGAAGACAGGCAGAAACAACAGGACACGTGAAACGCATTCAGGGGTGACTATTCTCAGAAGGGCCATCAAAATTATGAGGATGAGTAGAGGTAAGTTGTCAAAAAAATTGTGATCATTCTTTATTGAACACCCCTGGTATATACACGCAGACAACGTTGAAAATCTCCCTGTTAGTATGGTAATTGAATTATGAAGGCACAAATTGCTAGATATACTTTGCAGCAGACACACTAGTGTGCTTTCTGTGTAAACAAGGTCATTTAGTTAGACAGTGCAACTGTTAATCTCGTTTAGATTAAAATAGATAAAAATATGAAATTCTATAGGAACAGTTTATAGAAGCAACACAAAAGTAAAGGATAGTGGCTATGTGAATTTAGCACATCAGATTTTTATAGCATAGCCACTCTCTATAGAGCAATCCTTTCTGGCCACAACTCTTGTCGTTTCCACGGAGACAATCAATGAAAGGTCATGCCGTGTTTCCTTTGCCTTATTGGGATTGTCTTTTCTTTCTTGTAATGAGGTTAGGAGCCAGACCAAGGCAGTCTCTCTTGTTTTTGACGGAAAAGAGAAGGATAGACTACCAATGTTGGAAGTGCTCATTAGCGAGCAAAAGTTAAATAAACCACTGTTTAATATACCTCTTGTTTAAAACCGTACTGATAAAGCCGAGACTAAACTTTTGTATCCTATTTGATCAGCGCTGAAATTTAAATTGCATCTGTGTGTGCCAACTTCCATGTACATACAGAACAGGAGGTATGAGCGATGATCATTTCAATTGTGTTTTCTTTCTTTGTCACGTAACCAGTGGGTACAGAAGGCCATGGATTCCTCACAAACATTCTATTTCCAAACTGAATCGGACATATGTGTTTTAAGATCTCCTGCTCAAGAGTGAAGTTTAATGTAGCCTTCTCTGTTATACTCATTTTGTATCAATATATTTGTTTAAGCTAGGAAATAAGTAATCGGATTTATGGATGTGGTAACAGGACTATGTAAGAGGACCGCCCCCTCCAAAAGTTGGTTTACAATAACAGATGTGAATATAACTGGTTAAATTTACAAAGGTTTGCAATAAGTAAACATATTCATGCTTTGATAAGCTGAAAGTTATACTCGTATATTATGAGAATTCATTATGTTGCTGCTGTAGTTCTAGAAATCACATCCAGGAACAATGAGGAAAGACACCTTAATTGTAACATTCACTTAACTCGTTCTCTGCAGCTCTTTACCTCAATATACTTGTCTGTATATTAATGCGGTCAACGACAATAAATAACTTCCTCATCTCACAAAATATAGACATTTAGATAACATCTGAAACATCAGTAATGTGAAATACATAAATGTAGCAATTTGAACAGTGCTTAACAAGGACTAACCTTAACGCAATAAAAATAACACATAAACTCTAATTTATACCCAGCAGAATGGCTTGTGCAGTTTCGTCTGTGGCCCGCATTTGGGAGGCCTTGGTTCGATTCCCGTGGCTGACCTACCGGACCCAAGGGTTTTTTCCGGGGTTTTCCCGGGTCACCAGGCGAATACTGGGTAGGTTAATTACATCCCTCGAATTTCCTGTTCTTCCATTTCATCTCCATCATTATTTCATACCATCTCTCATCTGGTGGTATGTTTCAGGGCAGAAGTGTCGGCGGGTGCCTCGGCGGTGCATGTCAGGATGATATGCTCAGAAGAAAACTACTTCCACTCCAGTAGGACGGTTGCCGGTCTCCACTCCTCTGCTGGGACCATTTCGGGACCGCCAGCCTTTGGGGCTCAGCTGCCGGTCTTGTTGCCCTCCCGCAGTAGGAGACGTGTCCGTTGCCCTGACCTGTCGAGGGAAGACTCTATCCAAGTAAACTGTAGGGACCCTGCCCTCTGTACTGTCGTGTCTCCATAAATCGGCCGCCCTCTATCTCCTTCGCAGCATAATTCCTCCCGGGGGTGCCCCACTTGTGGGTATAGGAACAATGGGCCCAGCATGATGCCCTACGTACCGAATCCCCTGCGTAATCAGATCGTAATCCTAATTTTCCCCCTCTGCCTCATGTAACTGCGAAACGTCAGGGCCGGAGATCCAACAGCCTCTCCCGTAGGGGAGGGGCCGTCCCCTTCAGCTGCCGTGGTGTGGGCGCTGCGGACCCCTAGCACTCTTTATACCGCTGACGTTACTACAGGGACCTCGGGCCGAATATTCGAGCCCGTCCCTGATTGGAAGTTGTTCGGATTGGGTTGGACTTGGGAGGGTGCAGTGGTTCCCAATACCCGTGGGAGATCGAGTAGGTCTCCGGACGGGGTTGAGGGAAGCCTTTAATATTCCCGCGTACTAGCCAGCATGACTAGTAGAAGGTGTGCTAGATCACCAGGCGGCCCCACCGAGGTCACATCGATAGCCTTCCCATTTTGGAGTTGGCGCGCGTAATTGGCGCATCCACTTCCATCCCGTCTTGAGTCCACAAGACCAGATTGGGGAAGGGCTTGTTAGAGTCTAGGTCTTGCCCTATGCAAAGCCCCTCGGAGACGCCAGATGCCCTTTTGGGGCAGTTCGGTAACTCCCTGGTCGAATTAGGCCCGGGTCCTTGGTCCTACGGGTCCAGGGCTAAATGGAGTAGAACCTCCGGCGTTAACGATCCAACGGCCTTACTGTAGTTTCTTTCTTCACTTTACTCTATTCAAATAAGTTACTCAGGATTTTAGTGGGATGAGATTTACGATACTTTCGCAATAAATAGAATGACATTTCAACTTTCTCGGAAGAGCTTATTATTACGCAACGGCCTTCCAAAACTCCAAGAGGTGGGCACCTAGTAGTTAGAGAGGTAGGTAGCACTCTGCAGGATTCTTTTAACCATTATATTAACCTCACAGTTTTTTTTATGAATAACTGTACTGTGTCTAGTGTCCAGAAAATTAGCGGCCAACTCGAAACCATTCCCCAAAAACTAGCACGATTAGTGGGGAAATTAGCTATGAACGATATAAATGCATATGGAAGGAATCGGACAAACTGTGCTCTATACAAATAAAATAGAAGTTAATATAATTTATAATTTTCTATTTTAAGTGTCTCATTTATATGTCGTCTTTAACAAGAAAGTGATAACGGTAGATTTTCACCTGTGGAACAGTTGCTCATCAACGATGATGTTCACCCGTTTTTGGTGTGTTATCTTTGGTTTGGCAGTACTTTAGGTTATTACATTAAACACACACGCACTCTGGCATACTTCCAAATTCAGGGAACTTGGGGAATAATCCTTGTTAAGGGAAGTTCGCACCCTCTAACTGCCTACAGAGGCAGCCAAGTTATGATTTGAAACACCTGAGGTACTGTACATTTAATATATTAGTTAGCAAATTACTAATATTTGGCTGAAAGTATATACTTGAGATTTATGATATCTAAAAGTATTTCATTCTTGCTTCTGATCTTGCGGTCATGCAACTTGGTATTACAAATCAGCGTATATTTGTTATTAAAATAAAACCGTATAGCCTCATGGTACACTGTAACATTTACATGTCGGAAAGAATCAACACATCTAGATTGTGCATGGAAAATATCATCGTTTCAGTCGTCGTAGCGAATGGAAAGGAAATTATTTTCAGGTTGAGGAAATGACTAGGGGACCCTTATCACATTTTAATGTTGCTCTACCCAGTTTTTATACGTGCACGAATTTGAATACAACAAAAGCATCTACATACACCAGAATCGATAGTGTGATTGTTACAGAAGAGTGTGTATATATACATATATATCTTATTGTAATATACATACGTATACAGATCTAGAATGATAAACATGTTTCAATTGTTTTCAAACTCGTGTAAAAGTCGGCGCGTCAGCATATCTTTCCCTGTTCTTTATAAAGTTAATGTAGACTGATTTAGAAGTTTGAGTCATCCTTTCCTTTTACCCAAACATGTGTAAATGCATATAGCCTTGGTTGTTGCTAATAACAGGCGTAAGAATTTCTAAGCATTAAAGGAAGGACAAAATAAACAAAGATGTGTTATTACACCATGGATGAGGATATCGCAACCAAACCATCATCCCCAACCCTTTGGTGTTACCAGACCGTGTTTCATCTACGAGGCGTGTCCGTAAAATAAGGTATCCAAGGCGTTGGAGCCTTGAGGCAACACTGGCGGGTAGCTTTGTTTCACCCCTTCAAATCCCCACCACCGCGAAAACGTTGCAGCCATTAGTCTTGGTTGGGCAGCCGTTTGCGATGGAGCTTCCTATCACTTACGCCGCCATGTGTGAGTTGCGTGCAGTGATCCGGTTTTTTGAGTGCCGAGGGCACCACTCCCACTGAAATTCATCGTCAGTTATGCGAAGTCTATGGGCCATAGTGTATGAACGTCAGAGACTTGCGCAAGTGGGTCAGAGAGTTCAAAGACGTACATACAGACGTCCATGATGAACAGCGTTCTGGTTGGCCTTCGGTTTCAACCGAAACAATTGTAAAAGTGGAGCAAGAAATGCTTAAAGATCGGCGTGTGACAGTTCCCGAGCTGTGCGAAGTTATCCCTGAAGTCAGTAAGTCTATGATTGACAAGATTTTGACCGAACATTTGCATTATCGCAAAGTGTGTGGTTCGGATTGGGTTGGACTCGGGGAGCAGTGTGTTCCCGACACCCACGGGAAATTGCGTACCTGCGGCCAGGCTACGGCCGCCCGGAAGGGGTAGAGGGTTGCCTAATAAGTCCCGGGTGCTAGCCTGCAGAGCTAGTAGCTGGTGTGCTAGATCACCGGCGGCCCTACCAAAGTTATTTGGTAGCCTATCCATTTTGGATTTGGCGCGTAAGTGGCGTATCCACTTCCATCCTGTCTGCAGTGCACAGCGGGGGAGGGCAGTTTATAGGATAGGTACTGTCTTACGGAAAAAGATGCGCGATGCCCGGGTTCTGGTCCTATGGGTCCAGGACTAATGGGAGTAGACCTCGGATTTACATCTACATGTCCACATACTGCACATGCAGCGGCTGATCTCCTGGCCCAGTTCGGATGGGACATCCTCACCCATCCCCTCTACTGTCCAGACTTAGCACCTAGTGATTATCATCTGTTTCTTGAGCTGAAGTCATACCTGAGTGGAACACATTTCCAGACCGACAATGAATTGAAAAACGGGGTTGAGCGCTACCTGCGCTTTGGCGGGATAGTGCTATGACAAGGGTATACAAAAACTGCCACAGCGCATGCTGTGTCAATAAACATGTTCTCTATATTAAATAAAATTGGAGACCTTATTTTACGGACACGCCTCGTATTAGGAACTTAGATCTCTTTTGTTCTCGATGTTTAGAGTGTTTGTACTTCGAGTAAGCCAACTACTGTACTGTGACAGATGTTAGTAAACCCCAATATTCGTATGCAGTAATGGGGAAAATTAGTGGAACTTTTGACTTCATTGACCTACCCGACAGTATTCTTAAGCTTTGGAAGTAGTGCACAGCTTAAAAATCCCTTTGATGTTGCGAAAGGCCGAGTAATGTTTGTTCACTACAACTCGTTCTAGAAATAGTAGCTAAGAATGGTATTGCATTCCATCCATAATTTATATTCCACGATTTTAGTTTTGAAATTCCCTGAATAACAAAAAAAGTGGTGTGTGTGTGTGTGTGTGTGTGTGTGTGTGTGTGTGTGTGTGTGTGTGTGTGTGTGTGTGTGTGTGTGTGTGTGTGTGTGTGTGTGTGTGTGTGTGTGTGTGTGTGTGTGTGTGTGTGTGTGTGTGTGTGTGTGTGTGTGTGTGTGTGTGTGTGTGTGTGTGTGTGTGTGTGTGTGTGTGTGTGTGTGTGTGTGTGTGTGTGTGTGTGTGTGTGTGTGTGTGTGTGTGTGTGTGTGTGTGTGTGTGTGTGTGTGTGTGTGTGTGTGTGTGTGTGTGTGTGTGTGTGTGTGTGTGTGTGTGTGTGTGTGTGTGTGTGTGTGTGTGTGTGTGTGTGTGTGTGTGTGTGTGTGTGTGTGTGTGTGTGTGTGTGTGTGTGTGTGTGTGTGTGTGTGTGTGTGTGTGTGTGTGTGTGTGTGTGTGTGTGTGTGTGTGTGTGTGTGTGTGTGTGTGTGTGTGTGTGTGTGTGTGTGTGTGTGTGTGTGTGTGTGTGTGTGTGTGTGTGTGTGTGTGTGTGTGTGTGTGTGTGTGTGTGTGTGTGTGTGTGTGTGTGTGTGTGTGTGTGTGTGTGTGTGTGTGTGTGTGTGTGTGTGTGTGTGTGTGTGTGTGTGTGTGTGTGTGTGTGTGTGTGTGTGTGTGTGTGTGTGTGTGTGTGTGTGTGTGTGTGTGTGTGTGTGTGTGTGTGTGTGTGTGTGTGTGTGTGTGTGTGTGTGTGTGTGTGTGTGTGTGTGTGTGTGTGTGTGTGTGTGTGTGTGTGTGTGTGTGTGTGTGTGTGTGTGTGTGTGTGTGTGTGTGTGTGTGTGTGTGTGTGTGTGTGTGTGTGTAATCTACGTCCTCCAACGTTGTCATATCGGACGATGAATGAAATGGGTGAAATGATGCTCAAATGAGTCCGGGGTCCATGGAGCTTAGAATTACCCGACATTCGTCCATCAGGATAAGGTAAAACCCCGCAAAAACCATGATCCAGGTAGCTCACCTTAACCGAGATTTGAACTCGGGACCTCTTGAACGTGCGCGCGTGTATGTGTATGTGCGTGTGCACGCGTACGTGCGTGTGTACAATTCAAAAAATTCTGCTTAATATAAAAGTAGGTATTTAATTTCAGCACATTCTAACGAAGCGTCATGAATGTTTTCTAGAGAACTCCACCCACGTTAGGCTGTACCTTGCATGAAACAATTTCGAATGTTATGATTTTTCAAAAGTATCTAACGATTTTGATTCAAATACCATGTGCTTATTGCCAAAGGAAATGCATAAGTATTTTAAAATGTCTTTGTCCTCATTCGCGGTGACATTTGCATAAGTGGTAAACCGTAAAAGGTAGAAAGAATCGTACTACACAAAAAAATGTAATGCTTGTTAGAACACCAAATGTCATACTTTTCTTTGCGTAAAGTGAACTATTTCCGACATATTTTTTTATTGGAAAGGAATGCAAAGGTAGAGTCGGACTGAGAAGTCCAATGCCATATCCGGGTTTTAAACCGCGGATATTCGGCGCCCGTGCGGCTGCACTTAAACATTCAGCCACCATGGCCAACATATCAGCATGACGTGAAATTCTCCAAATGACTCGTGTTTTCCTTAGTAAACCACTAAGAGTTTTCATAAACACATGACACAACTACCTTAACGGCTACTTACTATGTGACCTAATAGTGATCTGCCCGGACTTTGAAGTACTTACAGCATAGTAAGTCGCCAAGGTCTCATGTGTCTATGAGAATTCCTACTGGTTTAACGGAAAAAGCACGAATCAGTTGCAGCATGTCATGTCATCCTGACATGTTGGTCATTGTAGCTCAATGGTTAAGAGCAGCCCGACGGAGATCGGAACATCAGTGGGTCAAATGGCATTGTATTTCGTTTTACACAACTAGTGTGAAAGAAGAATTAATTTCCATATTTCTTCTTATCTGACAGAATTTGACAATCCTTATATATTTCACATATGGGAAGGGAATTTCAAAGCCATCACATGGCAACTTAGTTGAAAGAATGAAGTGTTCCTTAAAGCTTATTATATTCTCCTATTCCTCTAACAGAAAATAACCAATAAAGTAATGTCTGTAAATATTTATCCCGATTAACATGAAGTACTTGGAGAAAAACCTGAGATTTTTAAGAATAATTTATACAAGAGTAGGGGAAGTCAACTGAATGCAACATTTAAGAATTTCTAGATGATAACCGTAAGTGAAATTGTAAACATTTTTTTTCTTGTTCCTATTAGCGACAATAGCAAATAGCTTTTATGTAAAATGAAAATGCTATACATGCGCACTGAACGGATCAGAGATAAAGCTAACGAATAAAAATTTACGTTCTCAAGCCACAAAGCCTCTAAACGCTTTTGAAAATCACATAGCTGACCATCCAGTACAAATGGTCTTTATTATAAGATATGGAGCGAGATGGGTCCACGTTATTTTGTGAGGCAGGTTTTTTTTTAGGTTTCCCCTGGTCGACACGCTGGGTACGATTTCCCTCTGTTCTGTTAGCTTCTCAGCTTTCAGATGTGCTTCTAGGTTTTGTGGTGCTGGACACATGACGCAGATGTTTGCTCAAAAGTAAGAGAACTGTCTATGGATATTTCAAGTCTGATTGTTTGTGGGTCATTGATCGCCTTGTCAAGAAAGTTCCAATAGTTGGACGGCACTCTTAAGGACTTCCGTAATCTATGTGGTCTATCTGACTATGGTCTCCTCTGGTACCTGAGGATGGTAGCCACAACAAATGCATGTACATATGAGCCATCCTAAGTTTGCATTGCATGTAAGTAGAAGCACGTGTACGCATGCCATATAATTTGCTGTTTAGCCGTGTAGCTGAAAATATAATTTGCATATAAATGTTAAGGACTTTACATCTAATGCAAAATATATAAACCACATCACATTTTTGACCATCCATCTTAATCAGCCACACGTTCGGGCGAAATATGTAGCGGTATTTCTTCGCTGCAGGCACAATGCTTTCGCATGTCGTCAGTTGGTGCGGCTCAGCTTCTTCAAGTCACTAATTGTATCTCTGAGTTGAATTTAATTAAATAAGAGTCATGAGATCCCTTGTTTTGAGGTGTGGTTTCTAGTGACATAAATAAAATTTTAGATAAGTCCGATTTCGTAATATATATTTTAATTGTATAATCTGGACATTTTACTCGAACTTTCTTTCTTAATCAATCACTGTAGGTTACAATCCAACACATCGATAAATCCTTCTTTTCAAGTTAATATATAATTTCTGTTAATTACTTAAAATTCCTCACTTCTGCACGTCCATTCATCACTATTACGAATACCGAATAACTCTTTTTGAAGACTATTGATTTTCCGTTACAAAACTTTTATATTCACCGCGACATTTTTGCATCGTCATGAAACAGATTACAGAACATATATCTATCTGAATATTATTGATTTTCCGTTACTATCGTTATTCCTCTATTAATTTTATGATTGGCTGATTTACTGGTACGTCACCACATTACGTAATTCCATTATTACTACGGCCAATCACAAAATTACACATATTTTTTATATTGTCATTACATGGCTCTCTAACAGACAGATCAGAAAACAACAATTTCCAACTAGATATTCATATAAAAAGTTCTAACTAAAATGTATCGTTACACATTATAACACATACAGCAGTCAGTGATTAACTAGTATTTTATTTTGTAAATATAAGCGTAATTTGTATACATTAATCAGAGTGCACGCTGCGCTTGCGTAGCTTAAAAAGAAGCGGGAAGAAAATGGGTTTAAACATGGCGGCTTCCGTGGAATATGTAAAACATCACAAACGGAAACCTTTAAAACGTGGTGAAAGGAAAATTATACTGAACGTGTTTTGCAAGTTGTGTGAAAAACACCCAAGCTCAGCAATTGAGGACGTTGTTAATTTGTCAGCAGAATTAACCGGTATATGAGCGCCAAGTATCAACGCTGCTGGAAGTGAGGTTTTGAAAACGGGCGGACTTTCCACTCTAGGAAAACACCGAAAAAGAATGAAGTCAGTTGTGGAAAGTGAATGATGGATTATTTAAGAGTGTTATTCCTCGCAAGTTTCATAGCTTCTTAGGAAAAAAAAAAGCCACGTACGTGTCACCGCAATTACAGTAGTGCTTCAAGCAGAAAACAACGATCACATTTAGCAAAGCTTTGGAAAATGAGCTACTACACCATTCTTCGTGACATAGGATTTGAATTTGTGAAGAAAAATAAAACATAATTGTTGAGCATGAAGATATGTTGTTTTGGCGAAGGAATTATCAAAGGAAAGTTTGGAAGTGGAAATCGTTGAAGGAATTTTTCTGCTGTCAGATTCCAGTGAGATACTTAATTTTTGTTTCAGTTGCATGCCAGTTGAACTTTCAAGTCATTGCCAAAGTGGCTACATACAATTATTTAGCATTGTTATTCCGCAGAAAGACCCATGCATTAATTTTTAATTTATTAATTACATGAAGTTATGTGATGAAATCAAATATTTGAACTGTTGTAAGTATTCAGTCACTTTTTAGCGTACTAAAGGAAAAAATATACTACACAGTAAACAAATATTTACATTTAATCTTAATGTAAAGGTACTACCACATAAGCTAGGTACTCAAACATTGAAAACGCCCGCCTCGGTAGCGTGGATGGTAGCGTGTCTGCCTCACGTTTAAGAGGTCCCGAGTTCGAATCTCGGTCAGGGTGAGCTATCTGGATAAGTTTTTTTCCTGGGGTTTTCCCTTATCCTTCAAGACGAATGTCGGGTAGCTCTAAGCTCCATGGACCCTGGATACATTTGAGCATCATTTCACCCATTCCATTCACCGTCCGATATGACTTAACGTTGGAGGACGTAAAATTGCAAAAGAAAAAAAAAATTTGAAAACGGCAAAGAAAATGTTTTCAAGTTCGTTTATAGCGTATATACTCGACATGTTGATAAAATGACGCGACTATTCCATCCAATCACAGTCCCCTCCGAAGTAATACACTTTCCCGCTTTGTTTACATTATCACAAACTAAGGACGGCTCCAGTATGGTTGCAGTGCGCTAGGCATCCACCTTGTTTTATAATACATGCCTTAATTGTATAATATTAATTGACTGACTTCTGATGTTAATTGGTTACATTTGATATCATTTTCTCTATACAGTTATATTAACCTACGCTTTTTGATTACAGTACATCAAGAAATTAAATAAATATTTATTTGAAGGTTATTAAAATAGAGTGCGATCCATATAAACCTGAACCATTTCAATATGCCATAACTTTTAACCAATAATAGAACACATGTTCAACTGTGGGAGAATATAATACACAATTGGGAGATTACATTACACTATTTACATCTCAGAGAAAATGTTGGAAGTGTCCTCCACCAGCATACATACGTGTTTGTACACGTCTCACCATATTATCTGAAGTTTTATGGAGAGTACCCTCGCCAATGTTACTTATTTCGGTTCGAATGGATTCTTTGAGAGCCTCAATTGTCTGCGGCCTATTCCTGTACACTCTAATTTTTAGATACCCCCAGAAGAGAAAATCCGGTGAAATTAGTTCAGGGGATCTGGGGAGCCAGACACCTTTTGAGATTATTCGATTATCAAAGAAACTGATTATAAGTTCCGTGTTGTCATTAGATGTATGGCACGTTGCTCCATCTTGCTGGAATAACTTTCTCACAGTTCGATATTATCTCTATAAAACTTGCGGCAGTATTACCTCTCTGCCTCACAGCTGCACGTACCTGGGTCGACGTCGGGACTACTTCCTCGGTCTCCACGTCGTCATCGGCTGCTTGCTTTACCCTTGGCTCTAGCGGCTTTTTCTGCATGGATTATTTTTTTGGGTTCTCATGGTGTTAAGGTTGAGACAACACAAACCAACGATAATCTCTGAACTGCTTTTATTTGTCCTTGCATTTGGGGAACCCGGGCACTTAAATAACTGCACTTTCGGTGGACACTTTATAGTACATTTTTACTGGACGCGGTACTTCGTCGAACACACCTGACGGATGTATACAATACTGCAATGAGCAATGAGCAACAACTGAGCAACAACTGATGACTGAATAGGGGTTGCTACCCTCTTATATACACGCAGCACGGCGTCACTAGGAAAAACTAAGGGTATATTGACCTGTATAACGGCACGTAAAATAGCTAGCATACCATTCTATTGCCAAACATCCGCTCGTTCTAGACTGTCGTCCGGGAGTGTAGGTTTTCTCACGTATGTCTGCCCAGGTCCGTTACAATGTTTCATCAAGTCTTCAATTTTGCTTTCGCTAACATAACTAGTTACAGTTCTTAGATTTATGATTAATTATTAAACATATAAGTAAATGAATAATTTATCCAAGGACCAAAGTTCCTGTTCAAACTTCAGAGAATAGTGAGACGAGTGCAAACATGTATAGATGCTAGTGGAGGACACTTCCAAAATTATCTCTGAGATATAAACAGTTTAATGTAATCTCCCAATTGTGTATTATATTCACCCAAAGTTGCACGTTTGTCCTATTATTGGTTCAAATGGATCGCACTGTATTTTGACATTAGCATGCATGTATCTCAGGAAGTTATGAACAGATGCGATTCCAATTTGTTTTGCTATATCTTAGTTCTAATAGTGACCTTACTTTGCATTAAGTATCCATGGCATTTCTTATACATTGTTCTGCTAGGAGATTTTTAGCGAAAAATCAAAATTTGCATTTACGTTAACTGCAATGGTTTTAATTTACTACAAGATCTTGTAAACGATTTAATATTTATTTTAGAAATGTATCAACTGAAGGTGTTTACGTTCATATATTTCACAAGAAATGGTGTTTTCCAATTAGTGCAAGAATTATTAAAATACGAGTAGCCTTTTATTTTTACATCATGATCAGTCAATACATCCTTCTCTTTTTATGATTTTGTTTCTGTTTTAAAATAGCTTATATAGCACAAATATGTTCCCATATTGAATTAAGTTAGATATTTGAAGAAGGTATATTTAGACATTCAATTTGTAATGCATTTAAACACCTGGTCGCCTTGAAATGTACATTGCACACGTAAGGTGTCTGCATCGAGATGAGATAACATATTAATAACCCTTCGCCGGTGGCAAAGGCGTGGTTGATATTGTTGCCGGTCACGGAATTGGGCGTAACTGTTAGGTTTGGGCATTGACTTGGCGGTGGAAACGCCAGACCCGGCACGTGAAGGCACAACAATGCACCTTGCTGCTAATTATACTACAAACGTGTAATGAGAAACTTGTATACCAGGATTTTGTTGCCGAAAAGGACATGAAGTGTTGTGCTTTTGCAGGATAAGCCAAAATTAACTCTCATCCTAAACGAGAGATATTGGCAGAACACTTAAAACTTGCTTACTCAAATAAAGATTTCTGTTATACTCGTATATCTAAAGCCTATTCCATATAACCCTGCACTGTTACATTGTCACGAATACTAATCACGTTTTCATTGGCTGTAGTAATGGCATATGGTGTTGTAACATACAAATTAGTTCTTTTAAAGTAGTATCATTTATCTGGATATATTCTAGGAAATTTGTAAAACATATTTTATCATAACGTACAAATCAAAAGTAATACACAAGAGAGTTAATGCTTCTGGCAGACACAGAATTGTTATCAATAAATTTGTACAGTCCTGTGGTTTAACCGTATATCTTCGATTGAAAAATACACATAAATCTATCACAACGGTGTCTTAATTGCCTTAACCTTACATTATACAAGGCTTGTTTTTCACATATTGCCAAAACATTATCCAATGAGACAGTATTATTTCAAGTATTTATCAAGTATTCATGAAGAAAAAATTGCCAAAATAAATAGTTTTGTTTTCCAAAATGTGAAACTAGGCAGAAAAGCCACAAAATTTAATGAAACGCGCCTTTTAAAATTAAACATCATAAGCCAATTCGTTTGAAAATATACGCTTTTTAGATTTTCGTTCATATAAATTTCAAAGTACCAGTGAAATAATGTTTCATATAGATAACATCCTAATTATTTGTGAAGAGTTTAAACTTAGAAGAAGAAACAAAAGAAGCTACTGTTGCTTTGTCATTGTTCAATACACGCTACAGTACGATCCAGCAGAAGCTTCCATATTATTTGCTACCATAAAAGAATTATTCCACATCACAAAATGTAATAAGACCATGCTTATATTTGATAGCTTCATCCTTGCTGGTATTTTATGTACACTTATCTTGAAATACCATACTAATTTTGTAGAGAACAGTCTTCTAGATTATTTTCCAGCAGTATATCAAATTTCTTAGATATTGGCTTTCCGCAATGACCCCAGAACTTCTGGTTAGTTTTTGCTCAGAGAAGAATAAACGAATGCAAGAATAGTTTCCATGACAATAAGTAGAGAAAGTCTGGTATTAATTCCTCCCCATTTAATGGAGATATTTCTTGTCGATCCAGGATTCTGATATTTTTCTAAGGGTGTTATTTCTACAGTGATGTTACCAGAATTCAAGTTATTTCACCTGGAATATTTCTGATTTCAAACGTTTTGTAACCTGTCTGTGTGATAGTAGCTACTTCAACGAATTTTTATCGAATGACACATTTGTAGTGTCGTTCAGAAAACTCATTGAATTGTACACTGAAATGAATTACCGCATTTTAATTAAGACTTAACTACGTGCGATTTCATATCAAATGAACACATGAATTGCTTTAAGGATATGTACGACTGAAATTTCATGAACATTTTCTAAAAATCACCTTTTCCCCTTTTTAGTCTAAAAATAGTGTGCCTTCCTGAATCCAACGGTGCTTAGGTAGTATCCGCAAGCCATTTTTAAATACTCTAATCGAGTTTGAAAGCTACGTGAATGCTATGTTAGATATGAATTCTAATTCTTCATCTTTGTTTTCTCGCTATTGAACATTTCTGCATTTTTCGTCATTTAAAATGATCCTTACGTCGCAGTTTTAGTGCTAGACAAATGAAACTTGCTACATACGTTCATAGAGACACAGTGAATAGAAATTGTCCTAGGTTTTATTGGGAGATGAATTTTAAGCACACTTTGTTTAATTCAAAATACAAACATTTGAACTTTTGGGGTAAAAAATGCCATATTCATAGCTTTAAAAATTTCTGGAGCTTAAAGTTATTGAGACACAGATAAACATAGAAAAATTTTAAAAAGTTTGATGTATTGGGAACCTTTTAAAATATTATACCACAATTTAGGTTATTTTGTCGCAAGGAACCTTTTAGATGACGTAACCAAATATTTAGTAATTTTGACCATATTTTCCAAACTATCAAAGTGAAAGTGACAAAATTGGGCTCTA
The DNA here is from genome assembly GCA_030765055.1 of Mantis religiosa. Classification (NCBI taxonomy): domain Eukaryota; kingdom Metazoa; phylum Arthropoda; class Insecta; order Mantodea; family Mantidae; genus Mantis; species Mantis religiosa. The sequence goes on along the minus strand of CM060947.1, from coordinate 225,182,951 downwards.
TCATATTTGAAATAAGTTACATCTCTGGTATAAATCTTTAAAAGCTTGCGTTATTAGTTCAGGATTTTAAATTTTCCGTCATAGGTGTTCTTAAGATAATCGTTTGTCAAATTGCGTGGAAGTTGTGAGCACGGTTGCCGCAGAAATTGGAAAGTGCTTTGAATAGGACATTTCGCTACTTTTATAGCGGGGGTCAATATTTGAGCCATATAACTCCTCTCTTATTATTGGCTATAACTTAACGGATCTGAAACCGCTCCGCGTTGGAGCATCTTTTGTTTTCTTTGGCTGGTTCTCTAGATCTCTTCACTTTTTTTCCATACACGTTGGTTCGAACTTTGTTAGCGTCTCCTCTCATATAAATCCTTAACATTGCTATACTCTACACGACAAAGCACTGAGCTGTCATGTCATGCTGCCCATTTGTCGCTTGGCACAAAGAGATTTTGTCCCCCTCTTTTTTCTTGTCACAATATCCAATCACGTTGTACACGATTTCTCACGCCTGCTCTAAACTAATGCCACGTCAACGCAATGAACATAAATAACAAGGATCAAAAGGTTCTCTGACAGTCAGGTAAACGTGCCGCGTCAAGTATTGTTTGCGAACTTAAGTGTTCACGACAGTATTTGTTACTTAATGTCCGACAACAGTCCAAATTTACTTCCTGTTGTTCCGTCCTTAATGCCTAGTAATTCCTATGCATGTTGGTTATTTTTTATACAGATTTATTGAACCCTATTTTACACTGTGGTATATTAGGGTTAGAGTTGATACATAAAAATATACAATTTTAACAAAAATATTTTAAATACTATAAGGAAGAAATTATGTTTTATTCTGATGCATATTAATTTAAACTGTTTCAGACGTTTAGACACGGAGTTTATAAACCTCATGAAGTACTTATACTGTTGTGGCTTCATTAGCAAAGATGTGAGCGGAGCAGAAAATTCAGTTCCTAGAGAGTCTAGCTTGAATATTAATTCTTGTCTTTCTCTCCAGAAAATGGGACAACAGAAAAGGAGATGAACCACAGTTTGAAATTCTTCACCACACATGCACTCGGGGTTGGATGTTAAGTGAGAGCGTGATAGGTATTCACCAAATTTACCATGTGCACTTAAAAATTGTGTCAAAACAAAATTTGGTACAAGTGTTCCACATTTTCCTCTGTCATATACACTAGGGAAAAATAATGTTTTTATTAAACTTCCATTTGGAGTTGTTAGCCATTGTTGGTTCCATTCTTCAAGAATATGTTGATGTATTATTCTCCTTACAGTAGAAATAGGACATAAAGAGTATGTCACAGGAAGATTGGATTCTGCAGCCTTCTTAGCCAAGCAATCAGCTCTCTCGTTACCTAAAATTCCACTGTGTCCTTTAAGCCATCCCATGCAAATATGTCCTAGATGATTTTGAAGCAAGGTTCTGATTTCATGTTCTAATGAATTTAGATTGTATTTATCATTAATAGCGAGTAGAGCTGATTGTGAATCACTAAGAATACGGGCACTGTTCCCATTAACAGTAGGTACACCATTTTATTGCTTCTTTAATTGCTAAGAGCTCCGACTGGAATACAGAACATTCAGGTGACAATTTAAACATGGAGTGAGTTAGTTCCGTTTGGTTTTCGTAAACAACAAAAGCACATCCTACTGCAGATATATTATCTTCCAATTGGTAACGCGAACCGTCTGTATACATGTAATAATCATGAAAATTACATATTTCCCTTAAACAGGTTACAAAACTTGAAGGGTGTCCTGCTGTGATAGGATGCTCCGGGATTTGTAGTTTTAAGTGAGACAGATAAGACGCACATTCACGTTCATGTCTTAAATTCGTAATAGTTGTTGTTGATAAACCATTGAGAGCCAAAGGTTCGATGTTAGCTACAATCTGAGCTGCATCAGTGGAGATTGTACGATATCCTCGAATTATGCGAAGGAGGAATCCCCTTTGAATTTGTGCAAGCTTTTTAACTGCCCATTTTTTATTAAGAACATCCTGGAATACAGATACACCATACAAAATTAGGGACACTACAGCACCATGTTGGTTATTTTAATTATTTTGTTGTATCTATATGTCTTATTTTGGGGTATATTTACAATTTCATAGTAAAATTCATTGAATATGTCATTTTATACTTAGACCCAACCTGCATAGTTATCAGTTTTGCATGACTGTGGTACTTCATTGAAATCTCTCGCATATTATTATGCAATTTAATCGATATGAATAGTTCAAACAATGTAGCTTATTTCAGTATGTAGCAAGATTTCTATGTTGGAGATGGGATGCACGTTGAATGTTTCGAAGACCCAAGTCGGGAAGCCAGATATATCAGGGTTACTTCGTTGTAGTTTATATTGTTTCTTGATGATTGAGTTTGACTAAATGAGAGTCATGAAATCTCTCGTTTCCAGGTGCGGTTTCGAGTGAAATAAATCAAATTTTGGATAAGCCCAATTTCGTAATACATATTTTAATTGTACAAGCTGGATTACATTTTACTCAAACTTTCTTTCCTAGTTAATCTTTGCAGGTTACCACCAACATATCGATAAATCCTTACTTCCTTAATAGTTTCCGTTAATTACATAAAATTCCTCACTCATGCATGTCCACTCATCACTATAAAGATTACAGAATATCTCTTTCTGAAGGTTATTCATTTTCCATTACAAAATTTTTATATTCACTGTGACATTTCTTTATCCTCATGAAACAAGATTACAGAACGTATGTCTCTGAAGATTATTGATTTTCTTTTTCCCTAGCAACCGTTCATCATTTTTTATATATATTTTCATTACATGGCCCACTAGTAGTCAGATCAGAAAACAAAACCCTTTTCAAACAAAAGCTACCGTTACAAGTAGAGGTTCTGTGACAGTGGTGTTTGAGCTTAAGGTTAGTCAACTGTTAAATTTTCACAAAGCTTGAAAGAGTATTTTAGAATTTTCGTAAATTCTATAATCAGGATCCAGCTGCTATATTTTTATTTAAAATAATGCATTTCCCGTAACAAAATAGTTTATTACGAGCTAAAGGTGTTTTTATTTGACGTAGTGTTTACTTTTAACTCCATTTTTTGTGAGCTATAGGATGTCCACACGTCGGAGGAGTGTTATGCTAAACCTCAAAACGCTTATTTCCAGTGCAATCACAATGTTAACGTTTTGGTTTCAATGGAACGATATTGCTAAAAGAATTATATTCCATTTTTAGGTCCTCTGTAATCCCTATAGACGTATTACTAAAAAGGATGTGAAGTGCAGTCAAAAACCAAACTTAAATGTGCAAATAGGCAGATTTATTTCTCAAATAAGAGAGCTTTGTTGCAAGCTTACCATGATGTAAACCTTCCAATAATCCGGTACGAATCGGAAACATTATTCAGTTTGTGCAGTTTGAGGTCATACCGTAAAGAACAAGAGAGGTACGATAAGCGTATGCCGTTATCTCCCATGTTGTTTAATATATGTGTGCTATACCATAAATAGATAAAATGCATTGAGTAAAAAGACCAACCATAGCAGCAATAAAATCCCCAGAGAGTTTGCAAAATTGCTGTGTGCGTTTAACAACATTAAATTGTTTCTAGTTTTGAGTTTATTGCTTTTAGAAGCAATATCACAACCATTTAAATGTTGAATGAAACAGTTTAAGAGAAGTTGAAATTACGAATACACTAAAAGGAAAATACTTAGTTATTTATGCAGCCTTACTTATGTAAGAGAAAATTGCAAATTATCCCTTTTCAGACAAGAACCACGGTTTTTTATATTGAATTTGCACCACCTCACATAAAAACAAGTAGCAGCCGAGTAGAGAGGGAAACTTTACCGCAACTTTCGGAAGTTTTGCTCTAGAAAGTATTACTGTGCCGTAACTTCCAGTGTTCAAACCACGTGGTTTGTTTCTTGGCGAATGCATTCAGTAATATACCCTTGAATTTCACTTTAAATTCTTTTCCTGTAATGATATTTTCTGATATAAATGACTCGTCTTCTTAAGTTATTTAAGTTACTTTAATATTCCAATATATTAAAACCTCTTGATGCGGTAGTGGATTTACTTTGGTGTAAATTATTAGTTTTGTTATTTTTGAAGAAAAAGGAATAAGTTATATTCACATAATCTTTTTGCCCGCCTCGGTAGCGTAGATGGTAGCATGTCAATCTCACGTTCAAGAGGTCCCGAGTTGGAATCTCGGCAGGGTGAGTTACCTGGATAAGTTTTTTTCCGGGTTTTTCCCTTATCCTGAAAGACGAATGTCAGGTAACTCTAAGCTCCATGGACCCCGGACTCATTGAGCATCATTTCACCCATTTCATTCATAGTCCGATATGACTAAAGCGTTGAAGGACGTAAATTACAAAAAACAACAACAAAATAAAATAAAAAAAGAAAGATAATCTTTTCACTCATATTTACAAACTATTTACGGAGCTATTTGTTCTGTTGTGATGATGGAAATAATAATAATGATAATGATGATGATGATGATGATGATGATGATGATGATGATAAACATGTGTTGCTAAAATCCTATCAACTCGACGGCCTCACGCTAACGTACCGAGTAGAGATGAATGATTATTATCCCAGCAGTACAGAGAATCTCGCGCACTAAGACCAGAATGTTGACTTTGTTATTTTGAATCGCTATCTGTCGCAGCTCCTCGCTTTCCACAAGATGCTGAATGGACCGAGACTTTAAACACGTTGTTTATTTTAACAGAGTTAAAACCTATTACACATTTCATTGTTCTGTAGACCCAAGACAAGAAGGCAAGCTAGAGGAATGTGTAGCGTAATGACTTTTGATGTGCCAACGGTGTTCAAGCTCACCTTCCCAGTATGACAAGGATGGAAGGTTCGTTTAAAATACACAAGTGTTGTCTCATAACTCACCCATACATAACACCTATCGCTGCATGTACTGCGACAAATATTAGATCTGGCAACATGGATTACTGATGTACTCTCATACACTCATTTCCTAGTAAACAGATCTGTTACCGGAGCAGATCACTTGCAAGCTCCTCTGCCCTTCATACTCCTCTAGCCTTCTTTTCGTGGGCAAACAGTTGTTATAAGATTATCTGGCAAAATTACGGTTCACGCTGCTTTTTTTAAAATCCAGCAGGCATTACACAGTGTGATTTTTTTTTCTTGAGAGTCGTAATCCTTCTTAATATATTGAACTTCAAACTGTAATATTACTCAGGAAACGCTAAATTTGTCGTCAGATACATTCCTTATAGGCAGAGGCAGGAGTTTTTATTTTTAATGATTTTTTCGCGAATGTTCGCGAATTTTTCCTTCTTTCGAAAATAATATTTTGCTAGCGACAAATGAGAAAATTTTAATCTGCATATAAAAATATACATTTATTTCAAATTGCATAAATATTACTTTAACATTCATGTCTTCGTAGCATGAAACTAGAGGTCGTGGAAAAAAGTGTTTACAAATTTAATAAAAGCCAGATAAAATTTAACACTTAACAAAGCCAATAAAATGAAATCATGCGCACTGAAATAACAGCTAAGTGGTGCAACAATAAGCTGACACCACAGCATCCGAATAGTCCGTGATACTGAGAACTGTTTGTCGTATGCTAACTGGAAATGCTCTTTATTGGATAGCACACCGTGCACAGAAAAAGCTTCTATATGCTGACTAAAGGTACTGAACTTCCAGGAAGCTACTCTCAGACCTTACATTGACATGAAAATATTGTCACTCTGGGCTTAAGAATGTGTTCCGAAATGCCCGAAAGCTATAAAACGAATACAAACAATACCTCACTGATAACCACCTAAATTTAGAAGCTAAAAGTATTCCCATTGCCTCTATTTGCACACTTGTCTAACTGGTTTAATTCAGTAGTTTACATTGCCAGCTATTTGTATTCAATTGTAGATTTCTTTTCTAAAATAAAAGCTTTCAGTTCCTGCGCGATCATTTTTGCGATGCCAAGGGCTGCAATATTGTAAAGGTACAACAGCATCAATATATGTTTCTGAAAATTGCAGATTGATAACAGATCCAATATCAGAACCTCAATTAAAAAAAAACTGTGGCTCATCTTGTTTTATCCCGAATTAACTTGCTGGAAACCAAATGTGACATATTAGAGAGTGGAAACAGTAAGTGCACTTGTAGATCATATCATGGATCCCAAGTTAGAAAAGCAGTAGAAGAGAATCTAAATATTTGCTGCCGTATGACTTTGTCTAAACTGAACTCTATTATGGCAAAAGAAACTGATGATGTAATAACCATAAAAGCAATATCATTTGTTCGAACCTTCTAGTTACTATATCAAGTATAGGTGATTAAAATCATGTAATGACAGCATTTAAACAACTGAACGCATTTAAAACCAGTGATATTATTTGTGATTCTGATTTGCTTCTTGTTTATAAAGAGCTTTGTGACATTGTTGAACAACAAAGCCATGATTGTGACGATAACAGATTGGATGTAGTAACAGAACTCCTGGCATTAAAGGCAATAGCTGAGTCTTACCGCAATTTTTGTGAAAAGTTCCTTCCATGTCTTTGGTTACCAATGTCAAAACGCTGACAATGAGAGATGTTTCTCTACATATAACTTAGTTGTGACAGACAACAGAACAAGTATGAAAAGCGAAAATATCACAACTTGTTGTATGCTGCAGTTTGGCGATGTCTGCTGTGTGATATTTTATTTTATTCATGTTACCTACTATCGCCTGATTTCAAATAAAATGTTTTAATTTGAAAAAAAAAGGAGTTTTAACAGTTGTGCTATTATAGTTATCTGTTACTTTTCCTTTGAGCCATGTCATTATTCATTAATTCTTTCCCAAATATTTGCCCGAAATTAATGCGAATTATAGTAGAAAAAAGACAACCAATTAAAATTATTAAGGAGAATTTTATAAATAATTGTCACCACAAAATCTTGCCTCTGCTATTAGGTATATTCTTGTGAGAGGAACAAGTGTTTGGCCGAGCGATTGTTCATCGTGGGAGGATCTCTTAGCCAGGTGGCTGTCCTCTTATTTACGACGGCAAGGTTCTCTGCCGTTCTAAGTGTGAGAGGCGTCACCTTTGTTGTATATCTTATAAAAAGCAGTAGGTGACAAGCGTACAATTAGAAAAGGAAAGGCACCTGTTAATTTAAGTACGCTTCCAGGTCTTGCATCTTCTTCTAGCATAATGCACGTACCTCTAATTCAAAAATTTAAATGCATATAAAATGGGTAAATAGAGAATACAGATATTGAACAATAGTACGACTGGTATTTGAAGATCAGCCATATTGATATAATTTAATTGCAGTACAGTTATATGGTTGTTTGAATTCGGAAACAGACAGTAAAATAGAGTGGGTTAATCCAGTCAAATCCTCAACTTCAGAAAAAAAGCTAGATAGCACATTTTACAACGCGTGATGGATGACTGCCAGAAAAGATATGAGTTCAGTCCAAAAATTCCTTTCGCAAACGTAATCGATCAAGAAGCGGAACAAAATTAATGAAGATCATGCTGAAACATAATTTTCCTTTATATAATTTCTCCCTGTAAACGAACCACCTTTCAGTTTGAAAATACTCTTTAAGTTGTGCACCATTTAAACACTTAAGCTCTCCTACGTGATACTTTTTTGTGTATTGAAACGGTTTAAGTAGTTGTTTTAAGTTTATTTTTAATTAAAATCAGTAAAAGAATTATTATTTAAATATTAAAATTGCGTTAAGAAAAATTTATTTAAAAATGAGGATGTAATGTAGAAAAATTGAAAGATGTTTATTTGTCGTTATGGCAACAGCAGGACTACAGAAGCTCAGGCCCTTGAAGCTATTTTTCTTCTGTAAATGGACGTGAAAGTCTAAAGACGTATTTTGAGTGTGTCTGCATTTCTGCAGAATTTGTGCTTCGGTATCTTGCATTGGAAAATGGAAAGTTATAAAAGATTGCACAAGCTAATAGATTATAAACGTATATAAAGCATTGTAAGTGTAACTAATTGTTGGAAAAGTTTCATTTTAATCAAAATATTAATTTTTATATAAGAAAGAACGAGCTACAATTTTATTTATAACCAAATTATCACTTTCCATCTGAGACCGCCTCTGAAAATAAGAGCTTATGCAATTACCAGAGCAGCCATGAACTACTAGAATACAGCAACTAGATGTTGAACAAGGTCCAATCATCATATTTTTCTCCACAATTTACTCACAACTCCAAGTCGTTAAGAGTATCCTTGGTACTTTTGTATTCAGCAAAAGTCTACGCAAGAGAACGGAACATAGTGTCATTGCCTTTTATAAATGTGTAAAACCTATCTTCAAATCCAAAGTGAATCTGTACGATTTATACTTTTGTGATTGAAATGCCACAGATTTATGTTGCTATTTTCTGTCTTTTTGAATGTAAATGCCTATTTTACGAAATAAACCCAATTTTTTCCTTTATTTCAATATTTATCTATTTATTATCATCATCATCATCATCATCATCATCATCATCATCATCATCATCATCATCATTATTATTATTATTATTTTATTCATCATTAGCTATTTACTTAAGGTATACTTTATTTCAGTAACCATTAGTCCGTGACAATGAAAGTTATTTCACCAATGTATATTATTGTGTTTAAGTTGCAGACGGCATAGACTTCCTTTCTTCAATCCATTATTATCTTTGCAACTATGACTGTGGCCGCTGAGGAAATAAATGTATAGAGTGAGTGAGTGTGTAGTGTTTTAGGGCCCGTCGACATAAATGTATAGATAACAGAAAGTGTTTGAACTACCACTCGTGCTTGTTTTAAAACACAATAATGAGTGCGGTCTAACTTCGCTTTTCTTTCAGTTTTCATTGTGTCGTTGTTGTAGCTTGCAGCAGTATGCCGAAATTCTTTGTTCCTTTATGCAGTAAACTACAAAATTACATTAAAGCCTTCGCATCCAATGTACGTTTTGTGTTAGGGTTAGACCACTCGACTTTCGCCGACGTAGCCTGGGTTCGATCCCATGCGACGGCATGTGACATTTATGATGCACAATACGGTGCAGAGGTGGGTTTCTTCCGCGATCTCGGGTCTCCCCCCACCGCCATACCACCAATTGCTCCATTATCTTTCCTATCATTCATTGTGTCATCCACTTCTCTCATACCAGGCAACGTACTGATCACCCATCCTGGTCAGCTCTATCCGAATTTCGGTTCCTTATCCCGCATTAAGGGATAGAGGAACAAAGATCCCCTAACACCACGATTAGTGAAAATACCTGGGAAGTTAAAAAAGAAGTATTTTGTACCAATGGTAAAGTACTTACATGTTTAATATGGGAGCAGTCAGTGAACCACAAAAGAAACATTTATATATGACGGCAAATCGGCACAATCAAACACAAAAATACAGTTCCCAAGGTTGCTGCAAAGTTTTATTTGCATTTAGTAGTACTTGTAACATTGAGTAGAAAATCCCAGTTTGCATTTGACTTATGTAAAGCTTTCCTTAGTGCCCGAATCCCTTTGTGGAAATTACAAAATACTACATTTACAAAGCTTTTGGAGAAGTATAAGTGCTTAAAAATTTGTACGTAGCAAGTCAAGTTTTCCAAAATGTTACCATGATACAAAGGAAATCATTTGTTTAAAACTTTGTTTAAAAGATGTTTTTGTAGTTTTTTGTTTAACACTTGTTTAAAAATTTGAAGTTCTTTAAAATGTAACGGTTGAGATACTGAATAGTGTAATCTATTAAACAAATGTGTCTTTTTATTTCCTTTTACTGCCTGTTTTACTATTTATAGTGTCATTTTATCTGTCTATTTCAGCTATTTATAATGTATTTTTGGCTGCCTATTTTAATGATGCATAATGCCTAAACCTTGTTCTCTTGTTTAGGATTTGAAATTTGCGATTATACCGTGTTTAAATATAATTTTCTATATTTCTGTATTTTATATTGCATTGGATTGTTCGGAGGGAATTCGGCACCTCGACCAGACTGTACCTATGTCCTAAGTGGGGCACCCCGGGAGGGAGGATGAGGCGAGAAGAGACAGAGGGCTGCTGACCCAAGGAGTTACTACGGTACAGAGGGTGAGGTACCTACACTATACCAGATAGGAACTCTCAGGTGCTGGGTTAGACAATGGCTGCCATGGCTCTGAAAATGTCAGGAGGCCGGTTTGGAGACAGGAGGCCGCAATCCATAGCAGAGCACTCCAGGCAGTCTTGCATAACCGGCATCCCGCCTGCCGACTCGGAGACTTCCTCCCGCCGGAGGGGAAAGGGTTTTCCTCAGAGCATATCATCCCGCAATACACAGCCGAGACTCCCGCCCACACTACTACACTGAAAGAGACTTCCAGATAAGAGATGATATGAAATGATAATGGAGGTAAAATGGAGGGACAGGAAATTCTGGGAATGTAGTTAACCTACTCAGCTTTATATTAATATCCATACATGTTGTTTACTGTTTAATGCGCTTCAAACAATGCAGGATAAAGTTTAATAGATTACTACCTATCTCATTTATATTTCAAAAGAAAGAGAAGTTTTGGGATAGCATATTTGCCTCACATTGGAGGGATTCGGAGTTAAAATCTCAATTAGGATGAGTTACCTGGAATAAGGTCTTTTTCAGGGTTTTCCGATATACTAAAAGATAAATGTCGGTTAATTAAGCGGCTGGGCCCCGGCATCGTTGACCATAATTTCACTAATTTCATGCACAGTGTGGTATGACCTAGCCGGTTAAAAGAGTTAAATTATCTTAGAATTAGTATCAGTAAACACGTATACCTTAATCGTGGCTTCAAAGTAAAGTTGAATTTAGGTTATTATAGATACAAAAAAGACAATAAATTTATGGAATATAATATAGTGTTCTAAAATATTCAGGTTTCTAATCGTGAAGCAGTCTGTATAACTTATAAGGGCTCAAAAGTATATTTTGGTACATAATTTGTGCTAATGAGTGTCTTCGAAACCGAGGTAGGTTGATGCTGTAACGAAGTAGCTAGGATTACATTACGCTGTTCATTACGTTTATAAGTAAGCAACAATGATCTGCTGCAGATAAACTTTAACCGATATCTGTAGGTTATTACAGTCTATTAGTAAAGAAGCCCTGAAAGTATGACGCTTTTTCCCATACTTCTGCAAATAGTTCGTACTGAAGTGATGTCAATGCAGTAAAATAATAGTTATATGGCAGAACAAACGTACCCCGTTTTTATTTTTTTGAATGAAAAAATAATCTAATAGCCATTCGCTGTAGAAAGAACGTTTCGTTACACCGTGCCGTATTCCACTCTTATGCCCGATTTAACCAACAGATGTTAAGACTTAACATTGGTTTAACAATAGATATAACAAAAATTGCATTTCACCAACTTGTGTTAGCTTAACACTCGTGTTAAATATCTTGTTAAACTAACAAATTAAATTTCTGTTGTTAAATCCTTAACAATTATAAATAGCCAAGTTGGCGGGCGTGAACTCGACTGATGTCGATTTGCTATATTTAAGACCGTCTAAATGACATTTGTAAAAGAGCGCGGCCTATGAGGAGAAATGATTTTGAGGAACTATCAGACTTTCCACCGAGGTATTATAGACTGTCCAAACAAGTTGCATGAAGGTTACTGCTGAAGTACAAGAGAGGTTAGAACATGCATCGAAAGGAATATGCCGATCTCACCTTTGCTTCAAGTATTAAGAACTTTGCGATCTTATAATTCACTGAATTATGGGGATAATATTGTCCAACCTTCCGTCTTGAAACGTCCAAGTCACTTGTCCTTCTTCGCACCTCGTTTTAAATTTACGTAATACTGAGTTAGAACATGCATCGAAAGGAATATGACGATCTCGCCTTTGCACCAAATATTAATAACTTTGCGATTTTATAATTCACTGAATTCTGTGGATAATATTGTCCACCTTCCGTCTTCAAACGTTTAAGCCACTTGTCCTTCGCACCTCGTTTCAAATTTACGTAATACTGAGAACATGCATCGAAAGGAATATGCCGATCTTGCCTTTGCTTCAAGTATTAATAATTTTGCGATTTCATAGTTAACTATATTACGTTCAAGTCACTCGTCACTGGTACTACTCACCTCGTTTTAAATTTACGTAATGTTTCGTATTTCTTGTAATAATACATGCATTTGAATTAAATTCGTTTCCAAACTTTTTGCCACGTGACATCTTTCTCTTTTACATTCACCGCATCCTTCCTATTTTCCACGATATCGTTATACTTCGTCACCAATTCAATTAACAATCCTTTCTCCATCGATGAGAAATTTGTTTCACGGCTTTTGTTTATGATTTTGTTTATCCGCCAATTTTTTAGCTGTGTGCAGTCTGCGGTGTAGACGAAAATGAAAACAAAAGCGCATCGCAGTACGTTCAGAAAATAATACGACTCATCCATTAGCCTTCTATAACTAATATTTACAAGTTTCTTGGTGTTAACATGTGTTTGTTAACATTTTCAGAAAACAGGTTGGTGAAATGCAAGAAATGTAACAGCTTTGTTATCGCTGTTACAATTGTTACGTCACATTTGTTAACATCGATTTTAACATCTGTTGGTGAAATCGGGCAATAAAGTAATACTCACCATTAATTGTTTCCACGCCCCTATTTTTCCTAGCAGGAGAGCAGCCTAGTCTGAATAAACCAGGTTAGTAGAAAAATAATCGAGGGAGAAATGCTTGCTGCACTTATTGAGTATCAGTTTCCGACTTATGTTTTAGATCTTTGTGTACTGGTAATAGTATTCTATCCAACAGGAATGGTAAAAATAACAGCGCAAATACACCATTTGAGTATGCCGTGTTATGGCAGTTAATTTATCTAGTTGATTTTAAAGAACACAAATAAAAAATTGGTTTATTACTTACAGAAACAGAAGCCTTAACAAATCCCATTTTGTATTAAAAATCGGGATTACTTATTGCCATTAAGCCCTCATTAGAAGTCCTACGTGTACCTAGCTTTGTCTTTGAGGACACTTTACCTAAGAGATTTAAAATATAATGAGAAGGAACAAGTTTCTTTTCCTTCGTTCATTACTCAACTACGAAAAGTTGTCATAAGGTTTAAAAACATTCATTATATTTAGGCTTTACAAACTATCTGAGAAGTGTTATGTTGCAGATGCAGCTCAGCATAAATTAGCAGTGAGTAAGAAGAATGCCAGGAATTTCAATGAAGCCACAGGAAGCAGGAACCACAGGTTTCCGATGAAAGAACGTAAGAAAGGGATGATAAAGCCATATAAATTATTAATAAGTAATTGCGAATATATGATATAAAAACGAAAGTCAAAAGGAATATTGTAATATGAATAACGTGTAAACTAAACAAATATAGGGAAAAAGTTGCCTTAAGTTAGAACGGGCAGACGAGGCTGGATACGTAAACAATAGGACAATAGAGGACAAAATTCCTGCGACGGCACGCAGGCAGAAACAATGCCGAGTTTTAAGGAAACTATTTACAGGCAGGATGCAGTATCGTTATGACGCCAATGGGTCATACAACTCTGAGAGATGGACCCGTGACTGCTGCATAGATGAAGGTGAATGGAAATGTCCAATAACGTAAAATCGTAGAAATAAACTCTTCCAATAAAATGCAGCGTAAACCACGTGATAGGCGTGAAATAGAAAACAAATAGAAAACGGGTGGAGATAGGCAAGCAAACCTAGGAAAGAAGTCGACTGTAGAGCGAAGTGAGAAACGTCACTCTGGTAGATACAACTAAACGGAGAAGACGCGTTAGTTTAATATCTGATGGCGAGGTAATAGTGAAGTTAGATTTTAAAGGTTTTGTGATAAAGTATTCTCGAAGAGGCGAGGCGAGGCGAGGCGGCGAGAGTGATAGCAAGTGAAGAAAACAGAGAAATTCTACAAGTAATATATGTGAGAATGAACAATCCACAGTAAATTGAAGCAGGACTTTTCATTGACTGGGGAGAACTGCTGGACCCTGAGAGAGTACTCCTGCTCACCGACACGTAATCCTAAACAACCATCCTGCCATACCACACCAAAGGTCTCCCCAAGAGATTCCCACACCACACATTGCTAATACTGCTTCATTATAATGCATTTTAATAAACTGTTTTAATCTCTTCAATAATCCTTTGTAGCCAGAGGGTTTAATTAGGCATGAAAACACTACATTCTTTATATATATATATATATATATATATATATATATATATATATATATATATATATATATATATATATATAGATATACTGACAATTCTGTTTTTCGGATAAATTACAGATAGAACGAGTACAAATGCGGGAAGAAGTGAACACCATAGACAAATATGGTACCTTTACATTTTAACTTCTTTTTTTTCCGTATTGGGAAAAATGCATTGAAACGGAGTTTCAGATTCTACCAGTAAGACTAGAAATTTCAAAATATTGTTACAGATGAAAATGTGTTATGCAAAAAATTCCTAAAACTACATTCTGTAACTATAGGACACTCGAATTTTGACTTCCTATTACATCAAAGCTCCACCATTTGTTGGACTGTAATTATCGTACATTTATCATTTTACATTTTCCAAATATACTTTCTCACGTATATACATTCATGCACAAAGACACAAGTCCTTTTGTTTTCCATATTTACGCACTCAGCCATAACTGTTATTACAGAAATATTTGTTTTGTCCTGTGCAGACATATGCCAGCTTTACGTTTGGGGGGCCTGTATGTGCTGCTTTTGACAGAAAGGATGATATTGATTACTTGTTCGCTTTTATAGGTATATTAAAAGAATATTTCCAGTGCAGCTGATTCTTCTGCCAGAGTTTTAACTTTTTAAGTATTTTCATATATCTGATTGTCATGTACAGCTGACTAATGGAGTGTTTGGTTTTGGCATACTGTACATAACTATATTTTTAGAACAGCAGTAATGTATTGTATCTTCACAGGATCTGTCAAGAACTGGAAAACAACAGCTTTGTCAGTCTAAAATTATTCCCCCTCCTAACTGTTGTGTACCACGTGAAATGGGTGTGCTGCTGCTTCAATATTTACCAGTGAGTTTAGATGATGATGGCGCATGCTGGCTCGGGTTGAAGTCACAGGTTCAACGCCCGTTCACGGTCTCTCCTGATCCGGGTTTCTCTCTCTGTAGATTCGCGTCCTTTCTGTTTTTTTTTTTTTTCTTTTCAACCTGGCTAGAACTCCCTCAGAGGAGAGACAAGGATCTTTGCTAATGGTGTAAGCAGGAACGTAGATATCAGGCCAAGGAGGTAGGAGCGGGAATAACCAGGGCCTGGAAGTTTAGCAAAACGTTTGTGAACTTGGTTGTGCACGAGATATAGATCGTCAGCTGAGTTAGTCATCAGCTGGCGCTGTTGGTAAACAGGGAAAGACAGAGCAACATGTGCCTTCAGTGTCAAACGTTAACACATACACATGGTGGTATTTATCATGATCTGTTCCACATAATGATGGGAGCAAACATCCCTTTTTGCAAAGTATAAAATAGTTATTTCAAGCACGTGATGCTTTCAAGCATTTAAGCATTTATCTATGATAGGTGAGCAGAAAAAGCATTTCATTTCTCAAACAAATTGATATCGAGATTTCATCTGAATAAAAAGATATATCTGAATTTAAAATACAATTAGAAAAAATTTGCGTGTGTGTGTGTGTGTGTGTGTGTGTGTGTGTGTGTGTTTGTGTGTGTGTGTGGGAGAGAGAGGGGGGGGGGAAGCGAGATAGGGAGAGGAAGAGGGGAAGAATACTACACCTTAACTCAAAAGGAAACTAATTTGACACAATTCTCAAACTTGAAACTATCCTTTACATGTATATATTTGCATTCTTCTTGATTTTCTCAAAAGTATCTTAACTTTTATTAAAGTACAACATCCTTAAGATAGTCGTATGATGAATGAAATGTGTATTTAGATAATATTTTGCGAATAGATTGTCAAAATTTATGAATAAAGTTTGAATACCTTATAAATCATGGATAATAGTCTTTTTCATGTTTAAATAATTGTCCTCCTTCTAACTCAGAATTTAGCTTTTTGTTTTGATTATTAACAATTTTGAAGACATCCCTTATTGGCTTCAATTTCCCATAATATCAAATGATAACATACTCTTGGTTTATCCCTTGCTCATTTTTGGTTTTGTAAATCTTACTATTGTTTCAGCCTTGTAACGGTTGTTTTGGTTTGGGCGCCGAGAGTTGAAATATAGTTAAATATGCTTAAACATGTGGTTTAAAGATCGATATTGCCATGTTAAAATGAGTAAGAAAGGAATTTGTTAAAATTCATTACGCCATGAGATGACGCAACATGTAAGTGAAACAATGTGAACCTTTTATGACTGGTAGTTTTAAAAATGAAATTATGTAATGTGTGTCGCGGATCAGTGAAAATTAAGTTTGATTGGTAGTGATGGCAATGAGAGAAGGAAAAGTCAATAATTTTGGTAAAACAGCTAGAGAAGAAAGCGTCTTTCGATTGTGTAACATCGAATAGAGCAGACGTGTTCTGGATTGTGGAATATTATAAATAGCTAACACAGACTTTCAGAAAAGTGTATCGAAGAAATATTATTATTTTATAAAGTGTTGTATAGAAAAATGGCATAAAGTAAGGTAATTAAATTAAAAATTTAGATTTTTATAAAATAAACAAAATTTACTTATTTCTTTGTTTATTTATCTGAATGATTCTTTCGCTTGCGACCACGTCCGAGGAAAGTTTTCTCGTGTAACGACTGAAGCTGAACAGGGTATTTTACATACATGGATACATATGAGTGCCAGATTGGTCCGAGAACAATCTGCAACTGGTGGCTTCTTCATTTTCTTCCTGGAGAGCTCAATACAACCCACGACCTCAGCTTCAATGCAGGACGCGATCAGGTGAGAATCGTCCCGTTCCACATAATCGCCGCAGACTTCGAGAACACCATCATCCCATCAGCACCAATAATCCCTCTACAGCCTTTAATGTTCATACCATGCATGTAACCAAATGTATAAATGTGTGATGAAGGTTTATTTGATTTGCAAGAACGTGATGGAAGAACGGATTCTCGTAACGATAGTTCGTAGCAGATCGAGAAGAGATATCGGTGTGAAAAGTACTGTCTGTCTACAGTACAAAAGTACTGTCAGAGGCTGGCCCCATAGCTCAGTCGGTAGAGCACCTGCCTACCGTGCTAGGGGTCCCGGGTTCGATTCCCGGCGGTGGGGGTGGGGATTTTTCTCCGTCCATCTTCCACAGAGTCTGGAAGTAAGAATGAGAGTGTGAATGTGTGCGTGATGTAATGATTAAAAACCAAAAGATAACGAGTTAACACCTTCGGCATGTTCCAAAAGAGAACGGCCGCCGATATGACCATAGTGGTTAAAGGCGGGGTATAAATGGAACAAGGGAAAAAAAGTACTGTCAGAAGAAGCCGCGAAGGTCTCAGGTCTGAGAGGAGAGGCTTGCACATTTTTTTTGTTCTTCTTGTAATTTTACGTCCTAATTTTACCTAAGTCATATCGGACGGTGAAAGAAATGGGTGATATGATGCTTAAATGTGTCCAGACTCCATGGAGCTTAGAGCTCCCCGACGTTCGCCCTTAAGGATAAGGGAAAACCCCGGAAAAGGCTTATCCAGGTAACTCACCCTGACCGAGATTCAAACTCGGGATCTCTTGCACGTGCGGCAGACACGCTACCAACTACGCTACCGAGGCTGGCGAGGGGCTTGCAAATTACTGCGAAATGTGTGTATGTAAATCACTTACGCTGCCATATTTAATACTTGAACTGTGTTCCCCTTACAATGAGGAGGGTATTTTATCTCAGAAACTCCAGGTTATCTGAGAAAGATTACAGCTAGGGCTTCAACATACCGACGAGGCTTAAGCCTCTTAGAAAGCACACGCTCTTGTACTAGCTGCGGGGATATTAACGTTGCGCGACATATAACGTATGTTAAAAGTCCGGTTTAGTAGTAGATTTATAGTATCATGAACTGCTCTGTGCTACTGTTCTTCCTTTCTCCTCTACAGAGCAGAACACCCCTCTGAGGTTTATTGGTCTGAGGCCTCGTATGAGCATGTAACTGCTGTGATAAGTACTTAACATTTACATGAGGCCAATATTGTTGTATATGATATTAGCATGCTAAACATAATGGGAACAATGGAAAATACTTTGTTAGCACATTCGTCTACTTGCCTTTTTCTGGTAGTCAGACAGTAACAGTTTCTACGTAGATCTATATGTATTATAACAACATGTGTACGTTACTATATCGGTATCGGTTTATGGATACGGACACAGCGGACTGCCAAGACACGTGATGCATGGTTACGTGGATATTGGTAAGGGTAGTGTTTGCGTAAGCTGATAGTTTGTACCACGCCCTCTTTATTTTCCCCACCAAGAAATTGGAACACAGTCACGTTTCAGAAACACGTGCACTCTGTCATACACACTCGCCCCATTTTTATATATCGGTTAACGCAAACCCACGTCTGCCTTACTTCCAGCTGGTTACTTCTTACATTTCGTGGCACGTGCAGTTCAGTTGTCATCCTGCAAGAACGGGGAGACTTGTTAATCTTAAAAATATCTTATATAAGGTTGGCACGACTTTTCTATAGATCAGGAATACAATATCCCCTGTATCCTTGCCGGAATTAAAACAGTTACAAAAGTACACGAGACTGAGTGTATGTGGACTTAAGCTTTGGAACTCGTGTTACACAGGTACTACTTCTCAAGATACTGTAGTACGAACGATCACTGCACCAAGTGAGGACAGAAATATTATTCATGAAAAAATATTAAGTAACATGATCATGATACTTTTTTGTAATTTACCTCCTCCGAAGTTGTCATATCGGACAGCGAATAAATTGGGTGAAGTGATGCTCAAATGAGTCCAGGGTCCATGGAGATTAGAGCTACTCGACATTCGTCTTGAAGGATAAGGGAAAAACCTGGAAAAGGCCATATCCAGGTAACTCACCCTGACCGAGATTCGAACTCGGGAGCTCTTGAACGTTAGGCCGACACGTTGCCATTTACGCTACCGAGGCGGACTTAAATACGTTTTTGAAGTGCCTCCTTGTTCAGCGAGATAGCTCCACATTATTGGTGAACCTCGCTTTCCGAAGTCCCCGATTTGGTTCCTCTTAGCCGCCCATCTGACCACAAATTTTCCTGGCGGGCAGGGTGAATGGTAGTCTCCTCTACCCATCTACCCATTTTAACTTTAATGTTATCTCCCTCTTTTACGTCAAAAGTTGATTTCGACACTGCGTGTCGGTAGTATGAGTACAGATGGCACAAGGGCTTGCGAGTGGAAACTATTTAATGATCCCGTCAGATGACAACCAATCGAATCTGCAGGTTAGATGTTTCTCCAGTCCTCATTGGAGCCACTAACCAATATTCCGCAAGCGTTGCCGCCGAACACTTACGAGGGTTCTCTGATCGGGTGGTCAAAGCTGTAACTGTTAGCAAACTCTGTGTGGCTTATCGTCTGTGTTGGCTAGTATTCAGCCCGTACGTCTCCTGCGGTTCCTACATCTCATCTGTTCCTCTCTTGAGTGTACGCATAAAAGAGCATCTCATCTCAAAGTACTTATTAAAAAGATGCATCTGTAAACCTATTAGGTAACATTTGAACAAGTATGTGGAACACAACCTGCCAGCAAACAAGACAAAGTATGTATCTAAATTTATTAGAAAATTCTTTCTCATAAAAATCATGTAAGGTATATAAATTTTTCAAAGATCACCAGTAATTAAAGTGAGACATCAATTTTGTTTACTTATGGAGGTAACATGGAGTTAAAGTTGTTAGAGGAAGATCTGGAGTTTCTTTAAACGTAATCACAGCTGAAGAAACTTGGCTACATCATTTTGATCCTGAGAGCAAACAACAAAGCTCAAAGTGGAAATCTCATCCATCACCAAGCCCCAAAAAAGCAAAAGTGGTTGCTTCTGCTGGAAAAGTTATGGTCATCTCATTCTTTGATATTCATGGAATGGTTTATGAGCATGTTGTACCTGCACACACATCAGTAACTGGGTAATACTACAGGGATGTCCTTAAAACATTGCAAGTCTATATCAGGCGTAAAAGACCACATTTCCATGAAGCAGGCTGGATGCTGTACCACGATAATGCGCGGGCGCATGTTGCCAATGTTGTTGCTGAATATCTTCCAAAGGTCAACGTAAAGTGCATCCCTCACCCTCCCTATAGTCTGGATTGAGTCCCATGTGACTTTCTTCTATTCCCTAACTTGAAGAAACGCCTTCGTGGGAGGCATTATCCATCATCAGAAGCAGTGGTGAAAACTGCGGAAGCGATTTTGAAGTATCTCTCAAAGAAAGGTTTCCAGCATGTCTCTGAAGACTGGCAGAAACGTTGGGACAAGTGCATCGCATTCAGGGAAGACTGTTTTGAGAAAGACCATGAAAAGTATGAGGATGAGTAAAGGTACGTTGTCAAAAAAAAAAAAAAAAAAAAAAAGTGATCATTCTTCACTGAACAACTCTCTTAAATACATTTTAATATATATATATATATATATATATATATATATATATATATATATATATATATATATAAACTGTTCTGGTAACACTTCCAGCCCCATCATCCCCAACATGCCCATTTCTCATATTCTCTATTTTCTATTCTATTTTGTGTCACGGCGTTTTATACAGGCTGTATGCCAAGGTTGTCTAATATCATCGGCAATATTGAGTACATATTTTTAGAAACGA
This sequence comes from Mantis religiosa, assembly GCA_030765055.1. Classification (NCBI taxonomy): domain Eukaryota; kingdom Metazoa; phylum Arthropoda; class Insecta; order Mantodea; family Mantidae; genus Mantis; species Mantis religiosa. The sequence continues at coordinate 225,162,087 of CM060947.1, read as the reverse complement.
TATGATAATACAAGGAGAGAACAAACCTCGCGATTTTGATAGAAGGAACAAGTGAGATTGAATGCAAAGGTTATTTAAATTTAACACTTTAGCAAAACAATGCCACGTGGAAATTTCAAGTACAAAAGCGAAAGTAGCCGCCTCTAAGGGCAATAATTTGATTCGGTTTGAATTATCCTATAAAACAAAGCAATAGAGGATGTACTAAAATTCAAATTCTTTGGATGTCGGATATCAGCGAAAGCTATCAAGATCAAAATAAGTAAATTTAATTATACAACTGGAACAATCAAATGTACACTAAAATGAACCTAGAGAAAACAAATGATGAAGCCGTATGAAACATAGAAGTATTGACCTTCAGCACCAAAGGTATGATTAAGATAAAAATCAGTAATTGAATTCCTTCATTTCAGTAGTGGGATATAAAAGAATGGACGAAAAATGAAGTAATGAAACATGATAGCAGCTAAATACTGAAAGTTCGACTTTATAATAACAATTTATATGGGAAATTAGAAATGGCGTGTGTATAGAATATCAATGACCAAAATACACAAATCTACCTTAAATTGTGTACCCCAAGAAAAATGAAATCCAAGAAAACCCAAAAAGAAATGATATAGTTAGTACATAAGTGAAATTACGTTGGTGGAGCCTTTGTCGCAAGTAACGTGGCTTCGAATCTTCGCTCCATTTAACTTTTGTTTCTCAAAAAGTGCTTGGAAAGTGAGTGCATAATAGTTTAGTTTCTGATCACCCAGATTTTAACGGAATAATAATCTGAATGTTTGTTCATTGTTTAAGTTCTGTAATGAATGGTTAAAATAACCTAAACAGATTTTGTATTTTTCGTTTCATTTGACAGGCATTAGACATTAAAGTTATGTTAGTAATGTCTACTGACAACATTCCTCTGTATGTGCTGTCATAAAAGATCATGATAGTTATTTGTTATGTATTTGACGAATGAGTACGTTAAAATGCTGCACATCTATGGAGAGGGAAGAGCGAATACACAACAAGCTCAAAATTTCTACCAAGAGATATAACCCAAACCAAAGCCTTCCAAAAGTTTAAAGGACGTCTGCTTACCTTGAAGCTCGTCTTCTGTGAGAGACGCTCCAGTGACATCCGGTGTTACTGCGGAAGCTGTTTTGAATGCCATCCGAAATAATCCTCATACTACGAACGGGCATTGCACAGGAGTTAATCTCAGCCAACAATCTTCTCTAACACGAATACTGCGAGCCAAAATGTTTTATCAATATCATTTGCGCCTACACATACAGATTTCCAAGCTGGAGTCAACTCCTGGGCATAGTAACAATTGGTATAGGTTTGGATACTGCTTTTGGATGAATTAAGATTGCACAACTATGAGACCTTAAATTGCAATGAGTGTTCATAATCCTCTCTTGATAAAAGCGAGAGCGTTCTAAAAAGTGGGATTGAATCTTGGGCGGCTACTTTTTTAACCAGTTTTACACGCATAAATAATATTCTTACATGCAAAAAACATAAAACATTTCATTACACTTTAAGTAATATTTCTATTGTTTTGTTACACATTCTCCCAGGCTGTCATTTTCCTTACTCATATAATTTCTCGTGTAGCTATTCTCAAAAGCTTTTCTTTTATGCAATATCTTTATGAGAAACGTTTCCCCTTAACTTTGTAAATCTGACAACTGCTGACAACTCTTTTATCCCGCTAGTACATAGTTTAAATCAAATATGGTTCATCAAACAAATTGAGGTCAGGTTTCGCAATCAATGTGTCACTTCTTCGGCTTAACCTAGTGAGATTATAGACAGCCAATGTGTGTCTTTAGGCTTTGACGGCTGGCGTCCATTTGATGCTCAAAACTGCTTTGAGCGAAACATCGGAGCAATTCATAATTTTCGACCATGGCCACAAATCCCGAATGAAACATTACTTCAGACTGTTGGTTAAACTAAAGGAGAGAGTCTAGCGTCAGATGTACATCTTGTATAAAACTTTATAAGAGTAACTAGGAAACAAAAATGCACACTGTTCCACTTGCTGGGAGATTGTGTATGTAACTCCCTTCCGAGTTTAGATACTTGCTCTTCTCTCTTGCGCATATAAAGTGTCACGTCATTTTACACAGATTGTTACTGAAAAGCTGATTGTTTATTGAAATATCGACTGATGTTATTCCTGCCACAGAATATGAGCTGACAAGATAGTAACCAAATCAAATATTTCGTGTATATCAGTAATCGAACTGGAACGATCTCTTCTTAAATACCCAAGTTAACGACTCAAGGAGATGTAATGTGCTATGAGAGCTTCTCATAAACACGATGACTGATGTATTTCTTTACATGTATAGCTTGTTTCATAACGACACCGAATGATTATTGCCGTTGCGTGGTGTATAGGTTAACTAATCCGAATTTGGGTATCGCAGCTTGGAAATTCTCTTAGGTATAATTTTATGCAGTATTAAATATTACATGATTTTGTGATCAGTCAGCGCAGGAACCATGGGTGCGCAAACCTCAAAAGTTGTTATTGGGACGCACCGGCCACGAAAACAAAAACATTACTCCTTGCTCGTCATCAGTGACCCTAATCTATCTTTCAGTTAATGGGACAAAGGGCAGTTATTTGTGAAAAAGTCGACTAATAGCTCGGGCATTTGCAAAGTTGCTCTTCAATGTAAAATTACACATTCCGCCCTAACAAAGACGATTTTGCGAATAGTTAGCAAATCCAAGCAATATGGAGCGCTATACGAACGCTGAAATGACGGATATGGTTTTGATGGATTGAAGATCTGAAGGGAGTTCAACGAGCACTCGATTAATTTAGTGTCATTAAAAATATGAACTGTAAAAATAGTTACACTAATGGTAATATTTATTTGTTCAGCTTCAGAGCATTTTCCTGTGATCTTAATTGCACAGTACTTTCAACCTCTTGCTTAAATATCAACAGCTTCTTTTTCAGTTACAAATGCTTTATTTAGTATTAATGAACACGTGAAATAAAATGCTCGTCTTATTATATAAGCCATTTAGTTTTCGTTAATTTATCTACAATTCCTTGATGTTGTTTTATTTTCTGCTTATCATTTTATGCTTCCGTCCTCAACCTCACTAACATTAACTTCCCTCTAAAAGGTTTAAGTTGCACATGTCCACCAGCTTATTTGCCATCATGGACTGCTATAGCAGAATTTTGGAACACGTTAAACCCTCACACGTAATAATTAAGCAATAGCTACCTTTTTGTGGTTTCATAAGCCAAAGAAATTCTAAATGGTAGCAAGCTACAGCTGAGTATGCCGGTATGTTTAAAAACAGTTACAGCATGCGGCACGGCGTGTAACCTGAGGCGGTCGACCTCTCCCTTGTGCTCAAAGCCTCACAATCAAGGGTTGGTGGCATGCGGAGGTTATAGAAAGGGAGATTGTAATCGGTTCGTGGTGACTTGTAGCTCCCGCATGAGTACTCTTATCTGTACTTCAGGAGTGGTTGCGTCCTGACTGGTTGTGGGTTGAATGATGACACGTAGAATCTGGTAGAGAGAAGTTTATTCTTATTCTTAGGCTCCTTTTCTCGCCACCCTAAAGTCGTCGTCGGTGTGGTTGCTGTGTTTAGCGTCACTATCAATATTGTGATGTGAAACACGGAGGCAGTAGCACTGCGCAGTCGAATTGGATATATTTATCGTCTTCCCTATATATTACTCTTTGTGCTAACTCTGACTGGATAGATTGTTAGATATTGCACTTTGTCTCTGTGCATGGCGCGGAAGTATACTTGTTAGGCGGCGCCAAATGCGCGTTCGTCTCTCGTAGATCTCAGGACCGAAGTATTCTTACTGGAAAAACATACTTTCCGCCATCACTTTGAATTACCCCCACTCTAGGTATTCTTTTGAGTTTGCAAAACTACATGAAAAAATGTCAATTTTTCATTGGCTGGTACCTATCCCCACTTGAGATCAGTGTTCAGAATTTCCAGTTTCGGACCTAACATCAGAGACGCTTTGTCTAACGGTCCGCATGCAAAAATGTATGCGGGAGCATGCGTTCTGCGCGTCAAAATGGGTTGGTTTCCGACTGGAAGGCGCCAAATTTGCCTTGAGGGCAAAACAGACAATAGAGTAGGGTTGTTTGTTTACAGGGATTGCAAAGGGGGTTCACTGGCCTTCGCAGAGTGGCCTTGTCACTGTGATGGTCTCCGGAGTATATGCTAGCACTATGGCATATGTCTAATTTGATATACGTAATTTATTTATATTTATTCGTTAGTGTTAGTGTCTTTCTGATAAATAAATAAATAAATAAATAAAATCTGAATATTCTACCCCGGCACCTAGACAACTATACCGGGGCATATATCCAAATTTTCTCTTTATTTTTCCATAAAATCCTTACAAATGTTATAATTATACAAATCTCTCAGAAAACTACTCTACAAAAATAAAATGAAATAAAATAACAGAAATAAACACAAAAAAGCAAAAAACAAAAGAAAACAACTATAAAAATTACAAAATCCTTATTTCCTAAATCTATATCTAAATCTACTAATTCTGTAGTCCACCATGGCCTCTGCCATCACTCTCTCCCTCCGCCGCCCATGCAGTCAACTCCATTGTTAGATTATTCAATAATTCTTCCCGTCTTATCCTATTTTGTATTCTAGAACTCCTTCTTGGATCTTGTACTATTCTTCGCCTACTATCAACTCTTTCTCCTTTATAGGTCGTTTCAGTGTTCCTAGGTGACAGGGGCTGTGTCAGACCTTTACCTGCAAACTCCGACAGCGTGAGGCACGTGCCGTTGTTCCTGTCACTGCCTAATCCAAACTCATTCTGGAGCATTTTTATGTGACTCTATTAGTGGTAAAACCTATCTATATGTATCACACAGAAGCTGAGCAACTACTTCTATATGTTTGTTCGATGTCGTTCTGAAGCATCCTGTATATTTCCTATTTATACTCAAAATTACATGAATATTACTAATTGGTTTATAAATATGCCCCTTGAAGCTTCTTGATGTATATGTCTAGTCTGCTTGAAGCACTAATAAGGGTTAGATAAGTTTCAAATATCACAACTCTACCTCCAACACATTATATTTAATCTTTTCTTAGCTTAAGACAGCCATTCAGATCGACCCCTAAATAGTTCATTTAGTAAATCAAAGAGAGCCCAGCAGAAAGACCTCACACAAGAACGAATGAGCAGGAGCATTTAAAAGAAGACGATCAGAAGATATAATGGTTAGCAAGTTGCATAAAAACGTCAGCATCAACAGGTGTAATGTGTACCTGAAGGAACGTCATAACGACTGGAAGCCCATACAACTCACACTTACCCCAAATCAGCCTACAGAAAGCAGAGCCAATTCTTACGTAAGAAAAAGCGAGCAAGGGACAGTGCGATCCATATAAACCTGAACCAGTTCAATAAGTCATACATTTTTAACCTATAATAGGGCACAGCTGTAACTTTGGGAGAATATAATACACAATTGGGAGATTACACTACACTAAAATTCGTAAGGTTACACGCCCGGTGTCAGTATAATATAAAGTATTAACCGGGCTTGCGACCCGTGGTCTACTGGGCTCCTTCTTCATCTTCCCAGACGTTTTGTCTGCGGCTGCGGCAGACATCTTCAGTGGCGCAACCGCAGCCGCAGACCAAACGTCTGGGAAGATGAAGGAGCCCAGTAGACCACGGCGCACAAGCCCGGTTAACACGCTATATTTTTCACTACACTATTTACATTCAGGGGAGGGGATCCGTCCCCTTCAGCTGCCGAGGTGCGGGCGCTGCGGACTCTTAGCACTCGTGGTATCTCTGACGTTACTAGAGGAAACTCGGGCCGAACTGCCGAGCCCCTGCCGTAGGGGAGCTGTTTGGATTGGGTTGGACTCGAGAGGCACTGTGTTCCCGACACCCTCGGGTAAATGGGTACTTACGGCCAGGCTACGGCCGCCAGGAGGGGGTAGAGGTTTGCCCAAAAGCTCCCGGGTACTAGCCTGCAGAGCTAGTAGAAGGTGTGCTAGATCACCATTCGGCTCCACCGAGGTTTTTCGGTAGTCTTCCCTGCGGGGTTGATGCGTATAAGTGGCGTATCCACTTCCATCCCGTCTTGACGATGTGCTCAGCTGGGGGCTTTTTAGACTCCAGGTATTGCCCTATGTAAAGAGCCCCAGAGTTATCCATCGCTCCCGGGTTTGAAGTAGGCCCGGGCCCTTGGTCCCACGGGTCGAGTAGATTCCTCTGTCTTAAAAAAACACTATTTACACTTCTGTGGAAATGTTGGATGTGTCCTCCGTCAGCATTTATGAATCGTTGGTCCCATTTCTTTGATACGACTGTAGACACTGAAGTTTATATGGGTATCTTCAAGATATTTGTGAAGCAGCTGAATGATATCGAACTCAGAGAAAGTTAGTTGCGGCAAGATTGGAGCAACGTTCCATACCTTTAATGACACCATGGAACTCGTAACATTTTCTTTGATAATCGAATAATCTCAAAAGTTCTGTGGCCCTCCAGATCCGCTTACCTAACCCCACCGGATGTCTACTTGTGGGGGTATCTAGAAGATCTAGAAGTAGAGTGTACAAGAATAGGCCACGGACACTTGATGTTCTCAAGGAATCCATTCTAACCGAAATAGGTAACATTGGCGAGGATACTCTCCGTAAAAGTTCAGAGAATATGGTGAGACGAGTGCAAACATCTATAGATACTGGTGGAGGACACTTCCAATATTTTCTCTGAGATGTAAATAGTGTAACGTAATCTCCCAATTGTGTATTATATTCTGCCCAAGTTGTACGTGTCTCCTATTATTGTTTCTGAAGTTATGGCCTATTCTAGTGGTTCAGGTTTATATGGATCGCATAATAGAAGCACTAACCCTGGGTGGCGTCGCAACCAATTTTCTCAGAGACGAACTGAGAGCACAATTTAAAAAATCGGCACTATAATGTACGGGATGTAGGGTAAACAGCTTTCAACAACAGATGAAAATTCCACTTCCTGAGCGTTGTACATGATTATAGAAACATTAACATACTCCACGATATTAATAAAATGTGTAGTCAGGTGTCAATATTAGAAGCAATATTATGAAACACACACAACCTTCGGGGTAAGGGGAAACTAATTATACCTAGACTTGATATCGGAAGTACATTAATTAAAACAGCATTTTATTGCAAGCATAATAATAACATGTCCTGGATATTAAGCAAGTAATTATTTATGTTTACTCAACGTAAATAATTCTAGTACAATTGCTTACGCTTCACTCTTACTTGCTGCAGATTTTGTGCATAAGCTAAGGTTTAAAATGGAGTTTAGTTTCCATACACATTGAAATAAAATAAATGTATTCATAATTTTTTTATTTTTGACCTATAATTTATTACCCTAGTTAAGAAATTAACAGAACTTTCATCTTTAGTACCACAATGATCTAAAGGTACCTTATATTTATTAAAGAACCACTATTCAGGATAAGAGGCATCAATTCCTCACAAAGTTGCCTATATATCGCCCAAGTGCATATAAAGGTGTCAGTGTAAGAAACAGTGTTTTAATTTTGTAATCATACTCTTATCTGGTCCAGCACTTCATTTTATTGATTGTGTAAACCTGCTTTTACTGTTTGTACATGTCAGTAATTAAATATTTTACATGTGTTCAACTTAAATATAAATAAATACATATAAATGAATATCGGTTTTTTTAACTCGTTATAATATTTATTTCATTCAACTTACAGCTATAAATAATATGTCAAATGAAAAAGCAACTCAAACACTTTTACCAAGCACCTTATTAATGTTCAATGTGACTACCCTTTGTCACACGGCACACATCAAGGCTATAGCCGAGTTCTTCCCAAACGTTGATAAGTGTGTATTCAGTAATTGTAGCAACAGTTGCTTCAATCCGGTTTCTTAATTCAGGGAGGTCAGCTGGTAGCGGAGGCACGTGCACACGATACTAGATGAAGCCCCAAATGTAAAAATCGCATGACGTTAGGTCAGGAGAACGTGGAGGCCATGCATAGCAAGCCCTGTCATTGGGGTCCTTGCAGCTTGTCCAGCGCTTGAGTACAGTGATGTTCAACCAATCACGTACTTCTTTATGCCAGTGAAATGGTGCACCATCTTGCTGGAAAATGAAGTTCTCTGGCTCATTCTTCCAACTGAGGGAAGAGCAATTGCTCTAGTGTATCAAGGTAAGAAGTGCCAGTTACAGTAGGTTCAACAAAAAAGAAAGGCCCCTATACTTTTCCCCGGGATACGGAACAAAAACATTTACTTTAGGGGAATCTCGTTGCATTTATACACTCTCGTGAGGATTTTCTGAAGCTCAGATGTGCACCTTATGAGTGTTAACATGTTCACTTATGTGAATGGTCGATTCATCACTGAAAACAACACGATCCATAAAATCGTCATCCTCATGAAACACATGTCCTTTAGGAAGTTGGCACATAATCCGGGGTCTGTTGGCTTTAGAGCCTGTTATAACTGTAAACGGTAAGGACTTAGCCGTAAGCGTTTTCTTACAACTTTCCAAACAGTCGACACAGGAACTTGTAATTTACGACTAGCCTTCCGGACTGATTTCTTTGGGCTACGAGTGAACGAATCTCTCACTCGCTCAACAGTCTCTTCACTTACTCTTTGTCGTCCCGTGCTCTTCACTTTACAAAGGCAGCCGGTATCTTCAAACTGATGATACCATCTACAAATGTTGAATTCAGTCGGAGTATCACAACTGAACTTAAAGCGGAGCGCACGTTGCACAGCAACTACAGATTCGAACTTTGCAAACTGCAAAACACAAAACGCTCTCAGTTTACTAGTCGCCATCTTTGCTACTGCCGCTGTCTAGCGGATTGCGGCAGAAACATTCCACGCACATGCACAATTTTTCTGTCTGACTCTTGAAATCTTAGCCTACACACGGCTTATGTTAGAAAAATTCAAATTCCGGCCATGGTATTGCATTTTTTAGTCTGACTATCTATTCAAATCTTAGCCTACACACGGCCAGTGTGGAAGAATGATTAAATTTCTAACAGATAATATAATAGATGTATTGTCGTGCTGCTCGAACAGTTACCATGGATTTATCTTTGGTAATGGATACCTCTCAGATAACGCACTTGGAGTAAACATATATCTGTCATTTGTGATTCCTGCAAATTTCATTGGCTGAAGTGATGCGTTCATTAGTGCTTAGCCCAGGGCTGGAAGCGGCGGCAGTTCCCCTCTCACTCTTACAAGAATAAGCAGTTTGTAATCTTAGAAGTTTCTATTAACAGAGATAAAGCCATGGTAACGGTTCGAGCAGCGCGACTTTAACTACAAAGCCTAGAATGTAAGTACATAAAAAGTATGTCTCCACAAAAGGTTTGTATCTCATTGTATATGAGAGCCCCTACATGGTTATCGAGAAACGTACGAGCCAGTTGGAGAATTTAATTTCATGACCATGGTAGCTCAAAGGTTATGAGCGATCGGACGAAAACCGGGAGATGTGTGGTTCCAATTCCGGCCATGGCATTGAATTTTTTAATCTGGCCCTATCTGTTCATTCAACCAAAATGTTTGAGGCTTCCTGAGGCTGCAAATAAGAACTTCTAAGTAAGTACTCCTATGTACGTAGCTGCCTGTTCATTCAAATAAAACACACGCTGATTAGGTAATGAACATCAGGTGCACTGCCTGAGCTGCTCAAACGGAACCCTAACCCTCTAACTTACTTGACTTTCTACAACACCAAACATTTACTTCAGTGCATATCCGTAGATACTAACAGCGCGTGTATGAGTAGATGATATAACTTCCGAGGATGGGTGTGGGTGGTGCCATTAAAATATCACTCTTGTAGTTTACAGACCTAAAGTACAAATAAAACTTAATGAAAAAAGAGAGGAAATGCCGCAATTCAACAGGAAGAACAGCAATAAGGAACTACCTGTGCTTCAACTTTTAGAAAAAAAAAAATACAGAAGTAAGAAAGAGCAAAGAAGTTGGGCTTTAAAGGCATCTTTTGTTGTGGATTCAAGTCCAAAGCATAAATTCAATTAAACAAGAAGAAGGATGTTGCCATGCTAAGCAGATCATCTTGCGGTAGTCCGGAGTTAAAAGCCAGAGTGCTGCTTTCACCGCATACTAAATATTCATCAAGCTTTTTACTCCCTTGTATAACAAAAACTCTGCATTTTATCTTTATACTGTAATCTATGGATTACTGACCAAGCTTTACCGCTTTTGACGTGCAGAAAAGCGAAAAGAAATGCAGAAAGCAGAGCAGAACGTATTTTGTAACGTTTTCAAAAAACAGAGAGCGTGTTGACGTTTGAAAAGCAAAAAATAAACTATACAGCATCATACACTTCGTTATACATGTTTACGCAATATTCTGTTTGCGTTGCCAAAGGATATACAGCTCCAAAACATCAAGTATAAATCAACATATCCGGTGTCTTTGCCAATAAATGTCACACAAGTATTGATGTGTATAAAGCAAACTGCATTCCGAGCTTACACTGGGAATAAATAAGTACATATTATATTAGGGTTTCTTGGTCTACTTCATGCTATGTTTCGGAATTCGTATTTTTTGTTTTCCTTAAAATATTTAATGAAACTTATCAAATTTTATTCAACCTTCAAAATACTCTCCATTACTTGCGATACACTTGTCAGGTCTCTTTTCCCGCTGTTGGAAGCATGTTTGGAACTCTTCAAGTTTGATACTGTCCAGTGCCCTTTGCGAAACTGACTGACTCCCAAAGTGCTCTTCAGGCCTTGCAACAACACACTGCCGCTCACACCCTTGTTTTAAAAATACAGGCCCAGATCTCACAAATGCTCAGTCGCGGATACCATTTTGTTTTTACTTGGACCCCAGGTCATGTGGGGATTTCCGGGAACGAGGAGGCGGACGCGGCTGATAAGTCCGCTTGCCATTGGCCCGGAGTTTAACAACTACGGTGCCATACCAGGATGTGCAACGTTTTCTCCGTCGCCAACTCCTATCTGCTTGGCAGCACTCCTGGACAGCTTTGGAAGGCACACAACTCCGGGCGATAAAGGAGAGCGTACAACCCTGGCCAACTTCCTGCAGGGATAACCGGCGGGTCGAGGTGATACCCACCCGGCTGAGAATTGGGCACACACGAGTGACCCATGGCCATCTGTTAAGAGGGGAACCGGCCCCTGTGTGTGCTCCGTGTGCAATACGCCTCACTGTGTGGCATGTATTGCTCGATTGCCCGCAGTACGCCCCTGTTCGCCAGTCTTTGGACTAGGGGACTTCGGTGTTTTAGGCGACGACCCAGTGGCCGTGGTTAAGGCACTGTGGTTTGTTGCTGAAATCTGTTTTAATAAGCAAGTCTGACTTGGATTTTATATTTGTTAACTTTAGAGATTTTAAATTATTAGTGCAGTGATTGGTTGGTTTTTTAAGCTTTTTACTCTCTACTTCGAGCGTTCTATTGTTTTTTTATTTTATGTTTTTTAACCTTTGGATGTACTTTTAATAGTTGAGTGTTTTTATTTTATTTTACATTTTAGCTTAGTTTGTGTGGCTTTTAGCTCTTAGTGTTAACTTTGAGCCCAAATGACCTTGTTGTCGACGGGCCATAAAACACTACACACTCACTCACTCGTCATAACGCCCCCCTTTTAGCGCTTTTTTCCATTCGTGGAAATAGGAAAAAGTCGCACGGGGCTAGTTCCAGCGAATACGGAGCGTGGGGAACGACAAACCACCTCTGAAATGCGAAATAGTGGGTCACTCGTAAGGCAGTGTGTGCTGGAGTGTTGTCGTGATGCAGATACCAGTCACCTGATCACCAAAGTTCCAGGCGTTTCCTTCTAACATCATCTCGCTACGCCTTAAAACAACCAAGTAATAGTGCTGGTTATGTCTGGTCAAGGGATATGAATTCCCGATGCACAATTCCACGGACATCAAAAGAGTCAATGATCATCATCTTCACATTTTACCTCACTTGCCTTGTTTTATTGGTCTGGGAGTGTTGCGAGTCCTCCACTGGCTTGACGCTTTCTTGGTTTCTGGGTCATACCCGTAACACCAACTCTCGTCCCCTGTAATGACTTTGTTCAAGAAGTTCAGATCATGTACACTGTTTTCAAGTCCTGATACACATTCATGCGGATGGTTTTGTGCTCCTGTGTGAGAAGGCGCGGTCTAAATTTAGCAGCAACACGTCTCATGTGCAAATCCTCCCTCAAAATCCGCTAGCACGAGCTCCAACTGATTCCTCTCGCTGCTGAAATTTGGTCGATCGTTTGGCGACGATCCTCGTTGATCTTTTGATCAATGTTCTCCTAATTTCGCGATGTTGAAGGGCGTCCAGAACGAACTAGGTCTTCAACAAACATCTCACTACGTTTAAAGCACCCAAAACACTCGAAAACCTGTGTGCGGCTCATAGCGTCCTCCTGGAAAGCTTCCTGAAGCATTTGGTGTGCCTTCGTTGCAGGTTTTTTAAGCAGAAAACTCAATTTCACACACACACACACTTTTTTGTTCTTTTAAAGTTGTCATAACGACTTCATAGAGGTAACCCGCCAACAGAGAAACCCAATACCACACTTGCACGTTCAGCTCTACACAGACGCCGTTTGCACAGCTGTTTCATGAAGGTCTCTACTAACACCATCTAGCGTGAGAACCCTGCACTACGTCTAAGAGTGGCAGCGCCCTCGATATTCAGTTTCATTTGGGTCCCCCGTCGTATGTCTGCCATGAGTAAAATAGACAATTAAGCAGTAGCCTTTGAAACTGGCCTTATCAGCCAAAGCTACCGACAGGAGAAATAAAACAATATAAATTAGATATACATGATTATAGTAATAATAATCAATAAATAAGTAATATAAATACAGTGATAGTACATTGGAGATAAACAGAGGGTATAGGAGAATTTATTTTTTGAAACTCTATGTCGAGGGGGCATCCACCTTTTGGTAGGCTCCGAAAACCAACCCTGCATTCTTTTGTTTAATAGTGCCCGAGGATATGAATGGCGACGCTTTGGTGGGGTTCACTTCCGCTCAAAATGCTTAGAAACGGCTAACCTTCAAAATAAAGATACAGATTTTGACAGACGCTTAGATTGCGTGCCTGAGCATAAATGATGAGTATGATGAACCAACCTATGCGTCGCGGTGGAGTAGCGCGCGAGTAACACAAAATTTAAAGTGGGAATTGTATATATCCTATCAGTGGGAAATTACTAGTCACATGATCTTCGCAAAGTTCCAAAATTAGAGTAAGTGGGGGGGGGGGAATAGTAAGATGGCTGAAGTAGGCCGTTTTCGTGAAGAAACAGTCTCTCTCGGTCGGGGTATAGTGAAGTCACGTCGTACATATATGTGTGGCAAATCGTGACTTCGATAACAGAAACACTCTCTCTCGGTTGAGGCGTAGTGAAGTCACATTATATATACAAGTGCGGTAGGAATTCACCGAATACACAACATGCGTGAAGAACTCTATCGTTACCACCAAACATATCACGTGAGTCTGCAAACAGCAACTTTTCAGGTGGCGAGTGAAGTACCTGATTACAACTGTGAATAAATCGATCATGGAACAGTCGAGGTGTTTTGTTCGCTGATCACACCACACAGTCAGGACGTATGCCACACCCTGGACCAAAGAAGAGGGACCATTCAGAGCGAACCCCGAGGAAAACCCCGACCTCTCCAGTAAATCTCCTACATCCGTAACCCTCGCACGTCACCTTTCCTACTTTATGAGGTGTTGAGTGCTGGGAGGACTCAACCAGGTTCCAAACGGGCAGAACCGCCTCACCCTACATTTGCATTTCGTTCTAACCCAAAATAAAGTATCTCAGATAAATTGTATCCCGCTACATACGGTGATATTAGTAGGCGACCTCACTCTTCTTACCTGTAAGAGGTTAAATTGTCTAACTCACAATGAAGGCTTGCACAACGTTCACAAAATATCCAGTATAGAAGATTTATTAGTCATCCAAATATCTTAAATACTATGTACATATACTAATAAAAATGTTAGTTAGTCATTTTGGGACCTAGCACTATGGCCTAATCAGGAGATATCAATTACATAATTATTTTTATTGCTCTGAAATAGGATTTAGGCACGTTTCTCAACTGTGGGATTATTAATAAATTTAGCACACTATTGATTAATAGAGCCCCGATTTCTAAGAAAAGTTCTTATAAATGTTTATAAATACTTATAAATACTTTTTTTGCTGAAATAGGCGTTTGCTGGCATATTTTATGCTTTTTAATTAAAATGGCTTATTTCATCCAAATCCTAGCCATCATCGCCTCGCCGAAGGAGTTAGAAGCCGATATAAAAAATCGGATCTTCTTGTCTTTAGCGTAAAGAAGGTGTACTGTCGCCGATTAGAGTTAAAAAATGTCATGAAGTCCTTCCAAATTTGTCTTCAACTCCTGAGCCAGTTTTAACTTATTCGGGTTCTTGGTTAAGGGCTGTGACATTCTACACAGAATATTTCAATGAAATAAAACAGTGTTGTACTCTTTAGATGTAGAAGATACAAGCAACATCGCCACAGCACAAGAACGTTTTGATAATATTGGCTTTCAAGATAAGATAGAGTACATCCATAACCGCTTCTCCAAAATACCTGCTATTAAAACAGAGTAAAAATCTCCAAATAATAACTTGGAGCATTCACTTCCTTTGATATATGAAATTTCAGTAACGTTGTCTTCAGAGACTCGCGGTATTGTTAAAACTGCCTTTGAGAAACTCAGTAAGGTATCAATAAAAAATTCTGGTTACGAGACACCGTAAAATTTCTACAAAACTTTCTGTTACAGAAACGTATATCGAAGGGAAATTCATTCAAGAAGAACTGTGGTGCTTTTCGCATCTTCCAGTAACGTCATGTTACATTGAGAGAGCCCTTTCACAGTATAAAACTTTTCACTGAAAAATGCAGGAGCTTTCCACAAAGAAAATTTCAAAGGGGTCACGGGTTCGATTCCCGGCTGTGGGGGTGAGGATTTTTCCCCGACCAGGATAATTCCTCACCTTTCCCAGCGTCTGGAAATATAAATGAGAGAGCGAATGTGTGTTTGGTCTAATGATTAAAACCCAACAAATACGAGTTAACACCTTCGATATGTTCCGAAGGAGAACGGCCGTCGACATGACCATTGGAGTTAAAGGTGGGGTATAAACTGAACCAAAAAAATCTCAAGATAACTCTCTTGGTACTGTAACAATCGTGAATAAGGTAAAATTCTGCCAAACAATGCGTTTATGATTAAATATTTATTTTTATATGCTTATTTTGGGGCTTATTTATTTCATTTTCCGTGCTTATTTGCTTGCTTATTTCATTTGATTTTGCTTACAAATCCGGACTCTAGTGATTAATAATGTGTAAATCAAAATACTTCCTTCAAACTTTGATAGTCTTTAAATACCTATATATTGTTGCTTTGAAATAAAGCAACTTAATCACTTTGAGGCAAATTACCACTACTTTCTTATTTGATACCGCGCAGGAGTTTGAAAAGAGGAGGAAATGCCTGGATCAGTATCACGAACAGTGTGCTTTTATTACGGCCCTGTAAATATTATTGGTTAAAGCAGTATGCATTTATCATTTCTGGTTACATTTTCTTATACGACAGTCCATAACAATACGATTACGTAAGCTGTCGGTTGATAATGTATTGGAAGATTACTACCACTTGTTAGCAGTAACACCTGTTAGTTAATGGCAATTAATTGTTCTTTCACACTGGCCGTGTGTAGGCTTAAGTATAGAAAGGTAGAGTCAGACAGAAAAATTCAATGCCATAGCCGGGATTTGAAACACGGATCTTCTAGTGTCCGTCCAGCCGTTTGTTTTGTAATTTTACGTCCTCCAACGTTAAGTCATATCGTACGATCCGCGGTTCAAATCCCGGCTATGGCATTGAATTTTTCTGTCTGACTCTGCCTTTCCATACTTTAGCCTACACACGGCCAGTGTGAAAGAACAATTAATTTCCATTAATTGACCTAATAGTGGTTAACTATAAACTCCGGGCCTTAAAGTACTTACATGTTGTAAGTCGCCATTAAGGTAGTTGTCTCGTGTGTTTATGAGAACTCCTAAAGTGATTTACCGGGAAAAACAAGAGTCAGTTAGAGAATCTTATGTCATGTCGGCACGTTGGCCATAGCACCTCATGGGTTAGAGCGGCTGCACGGCAACTAGAAGATCCGTGGTTCAAATCCCGGCTAAGGCATTGAATTTTTCTGTCTGACTCTACCTTTCCACTCTTGTTTAGTTAGTCGATATGTTCAAGTTTTATGATATGAGCTGTTGAATTAAAAGTTGCAGGTTTATTTTCTGAATTTACGTTCAGTATGTTACACAGTTATTTTACTGTAACGTAGGTTCGAATTATTTTTCAGGAAAGGGCCCAACTTTGATTTATTTAAAAACTCTTTTGGACAACAGATTTAAAAAATTATGTTGGAGTAAAATGCTATCAACAACTTCTTTTACGAAATGAAATATATTATTTACCTACTATAGATAAAGCAATAGAATAAGTAAAATGGAATTTCAAGTCAGAATGAAGACAACGTGGAGGAGGTTTAAAGCTTAATCCATAAACCACAGAAGAATAAGGAGCACCAGTTCGCTTCACATTTAAATTACATCTAGAGTATTGTATACGAAGGCGTTTTGCATAATAAAAGCAACGTACTCTTATTTTCCGGCAGTGTTTGCTTTAGATCCTGCTAAGCTGAGAATTACCATACGACCGTCGCACAAGAAAGATATTAAAACTTACGCTATGTTACAAAGCCATCTGAATACTCTAGCCGGAATTTACGGCTAACTTCATTTTTTCTTTCATTTGCTTTTAGAATTAAACTTTTTCATTAGGATGGCCGTATGTTAGCATTACATATGGCACTTGCAAGGAAAGCTTATGCCTTTTGTGTACCGTTCTCCTTTGCTAGATTCTATTATGGTTTAAAACCTTTCGCAAACACTTTCTGAAATTAAATAGCATTTACACCGTGAATTCGTAAATAATAATATAGTCAACAATACCAGTAATTCCAGAAACTTGTAAGTGAAATTGTTACACAGCACATACAGCGGAAGAGAACACATTCCTCTATGTTTACTACAGCAATACACAATAGAAGTACTGGGAAAACCATTTAATAATAAAGAGGCTTTGTTCCCCATTTGAGCTTTTGTGTAATGTTAATGCTTTTGTTCTCGGCCATTGTTCCTGCTCTTATTATAGGTTGCCATGCTTTCGTGTTTTGTAATGCGCTTAACTGCTTTCAATTCCTTAAGCTTCATTAAAAATACTTTGAGCCTGGCATCGTGTTTTTTTTAAGTAGTCGACTTGAGAGTAAATCTTTTGTTTGCCTTTTGAAGATTGAAATTGTACCTTCTTAAAAATACAATGTGTAACAAGTGCATGACTTCTCTATCGATTACAGATTCTGTACATAAACCTTTTACAAAGTAAAATAAGACCTGAAGATTTCTGGCGACGAATATGCCCAATTTCTTTTCGGGCAGCAAGCCAGGTGAAAAGACGATTAGATATCGACGTTTTGGGAGTGTGCATCGCTCCCATCATCAGGAAATTTATAAAATGTTATAACCACAAATGAAACATTGGATATAACACAAATATAAACAAAGACAAAACACTATCAAACGTCGCATTACTGAACAAAAGACTGTTTTCAGTAAATTAGATGCCGGGCCAGGAGATGGCGTGAGTATAGAAAATTAATTGGGTCAAAGCAACATAAACACTTAACTTGATTATCAAGCTGTATTGATCTTTGATTCTTAAATCGACGGATTTCCATTTTTAAGGCCGGTTTCCAAGAG
>CM060947.1:225136624-225139124 GCA_030765055.1 Mantis religiosa | reverse complement strand
TATATTCCATTAATTAAAGTTTTTCATTACAGCGGCTTACCTTGTCTTGCTTTTTAGCACACTGGATTCTCGTTGCAATTTCTTTCCAGAAAAACATTACTTTTATTCCTTCTGACCATGTTTTCTCGTTCCTATTTCGTCCAGTGTTATCTGTATCTTATAAATCCAAGTTTATTTGTCAATATTTTCTCCTGTATAACCATGCAATACTTTAGTATATAATTTCCTTCTAATTTACTCTGAACCAGTATTTGACCGCTGTACTATTTTGCCTTTTACTACCAATCTCCTTAGTTCTGTTTGCATGGTTCATTTGTTGACATGTTTGGTAATCCCAAAGTTATTTTGTAAAAACATTCTGTGTATTATATGTACATTTTGCCCAGTTTTTCCCCAGATTATATATGTCTGGTGCATATATCCCTGCTTCTACTATCGTCCTCTAAAGTAATAATAATCCAACACTAATCTAAACCTTTATATGATAAGACTGTTCTAGATTTCCCTCATGTGTGCAAGCTTAATGCAGTTTTCCAAGTTAAATTACGTTTACACAGTACAAGGTTATGGATCTAATTCGACGTTATTTCGGAGCCAGACATTTCTGATTTGAGGGATGCCGAAGTAGGAGCCTTGTTTATCTCTATATAACGGTAGGTAGATTGTCGACAACACTTGTCACTTTTGGAAACAATGTAAATTGGTTAACAAACAATTCCCTAAACGTTCATCTATTCATTATACTCTTTGGTAGCCTTCGATTTAAAACTCAGCAAAGCACTGAGAATGGAACCTGCTGATTATTCTGCATGCAAATAATATAAAGCGTGACCTTTTCCTATGGGAATCCGAAGAGGGAAATAAAGTCCATCTTCTTCGTAAACCGTAATTGGATTAATGTTAATTAAAATACAGGTATCCTACAAGTAAACAATTGAATGGCTAGTTGACCTTAAATGTTTCATTGGTCTTAGAAATTTATATCATTTGGATGCCACATCGGGTCTGCGTATAAAACGTTACTTCCGATTGTGCTTTCTGTACATTTGAAATAAACTTTCTTAAAAACTTTTCTTCGAAAAATGTATTTACCTTTTTAAGCCTTATTTATATTTTCTAAATTAGATAGGTAATCCCTCCTCTGCAACAAACAGATTGTCCTTCTGAATTTCATAGGTCTAAATGAGTATATCAGTGCTTTAACTCAATTTAGACCTCTTGATTGTTTTTAATCTTATTTTTATTCAGATGGTTCTATAAGACTCTGGCTTCCTTCCGCTTGGTTTTTTTTTTTTTTTTTTTTTTTTCATTTTACAGTCCTTTGAACAGTGCGAGAAAATACAGTTGAAGATGCAGCAGTTCTAAATAATTTTGGACCTTAGGTATCACTGTCCTGCCATTTGATTTTCTAAGCCTCCTTCCTTTCCAACAATGCCAATAAATAACTTTAATGCTAACAAAACAACAAACATGACTTTCGCAAATCGAAATACCTTTCCTACGTTTGGAAAAATCAGTAAGACTGAAAAATCAAATGCCGTGACCGGGATTTGAATAATGGTCCTCCCGGTCTCCATTCGGTTCTCTATCATTAAATTCTCCAACTGACTCATTTTTCACGATAAATCGCTAGGAGTTCTTATAAACACATGAGACAACTCCAATAATGACTACGTACTGTGCTGTAAGTACGTTAATTCCTGGAATTTATAGTTTAGATTATTAGTAATACATTAATATTGTTCTGGCATGTTGCCGTGGTAACTTGGTGGTTAGAGCAAGGGGATGGAGACTGGGAAATCCATGGTTCAAATCCCGGCTATGCCATTGCATTTTGTCGGCGTTTCCAAACCTTGTCCTATACAGGGCTAGAGCAAAAGGACATTATTACCTTAAATGCCAGTGTTGTTAAATAAACATTAGACTTACATCCTTATAGAAACCAGTATTTACTGCTTTCAGAGTCGTAAATCGCCATTGTTACTTCCACTTTCAGTTAGGCAACTAGCTGATTTTACAGAGAAAAGTGCCTTGATTGAAGTTGGTACAGTGGTTTTTCCTCAGACCGTCTTATTGATAACCGTAGAAAAGTGTCACGTTAAAACAATTCAACCATAAGAATCTCTTAGAAATTGGGGTTCCTAGCTCCTTCTGCTACATTGAAGAACGTTTAACTAAGGAGAAGATCGGAAGTATAAATCAGTTAGGAATGTCAAATGTATGGAATTCTTCGTGTAAATATGACATATTATCTTTATTTTTTAATGTCCGCAGTGCTCTAGGAAAATTAGGTTTGGCTGCCATGAATTGCATGTGGTGGCCGAACAAGCTCAGTTGTCTTGTTTATTGCAAAGTTCGAACAAAACGGACTTGAAATGGAATCGTTATACTTCTAAATATTTAGTGTGATCCATATAAACCTGAACCACACGTGCAACTTTGAGAGAATATTTATACACAATTGGGAGATTACATTACACTATTTACATCTCAGAGATGC
>CM060947.1:224931624-225131624 GCA_030765055.1 Mantis religiosa | reverse complement strand
AAACAGCAAAATGTGTGGTCTATGAGTTTAAATGCCCTTAAAGGACTGACCAGGCAGTGTTTAAAGGACAACACTGAAGAGGATTGGAAAAATTCGTGAATCAAAATTATGTTCATAGAATAAGGAAACTGGCGTAGAAATTCCTTGATGGAAGAAGAAATAGAAAGAATAGTAATCAATGTTAGCTTAAATGTCAGTGATGAAGAGGCAGCAAATACCGTAGTCGTCTTTATGGATTCCGGAGATAATAGTGGCAGTTTTACAGACATTAAAGCTGACACCCATCCTTTAGACCGGTGTCTCTCAAAGTGTGGTCCGCGGACAACCGGGGATCCGCGATTGGATGTCAGGGGGTCCGCGAGGGGGTCCCTTAAGTCAAGTTATAATGTTGAATTAAAACTAGAAGTCATTTATCTGCTCAGTGCCGAATTATATTTGTTTTAGTTAACATTTCTGATACAGCTATGTCGTAACAATGTAACAGAGCTGAGAGATGCAATCAACGTAACAGTTGGGAGCTTGTAGTGCAGCGTTATAATAGCAGCGACGGAAGGTTGTTGAACATACTACCAAAGGACCTAGGTATATTGTACGCTTTCCAACCACCTATATGTGCGAGCAAATATTTTCTCTGTGCAACATTAAGCGATTGACGAGAAACAGACATACCAATGTACTTGCCAATGGACTCAAGAGTAAAAATCAACAACATTAAGCCCTGCTTAACTGAGCTTATTCAATAAAAAACAGTGGCATTGTTCACGTTAATACATTCCTAAGAACAAGTTGCCAACTATGGGGGTCCGCGAACAAATTCTTAGATGATAAGGGGGTTCTTGAGGCAGAAGAGTTAGAGAAACACTGGTTTAGATGATCTCGCCACATATAGAAGCTCTTTAGATACAGCAAGTGAATCGGAATTTTCAATCATTTTTGTTCTGCGCCTTGACGCCTGCCTTCAATAATATCCATTTTTGTGACATGCCAATTACCTCTCCACCCCTCTGAGAAACAACCACGCGGTGTAAACAGATAACAGCGCCACCACTCGAAATATCTTCCTAAATATCCCAGGTAATAGATTACATAGTACATTGCAACATCTTTGTATTCTAGAGAATAAGAACCCTTTTTCATAAATGATCGACCAATTGTTGGAGAATGTATCTTATAACTGCGTACAGCAGTATTCCGCCCCCAGATTGTGTTCTATGGAAGGCAGGTTGGGGAGGGGGTGAACGTTGCTTCATACGCGGTGACATTGGGGTCAAGAATGCTGTAAGTGTTGATATACTCGTTATTGCAGGCAAGGAATAGGGTCATATAGTACAGAAATGTTAATCAGATATTAACTTAATTTTTAGTTGTTAAGTTGCTTATTTAGCTTCAGGTAGATAATGTTATGCATATTTTTCATCTTTTTTAATGTGAACCATACAGAGATAATCAATTTCCAGATAGATCCGAGGTTAATATTAATAAACTTGCGGTGATTGCCACACTTAAAAGTTTTTAATTCATTTTATCTTGGTGTAAGTACTACTTCTATTGTTTATTTTCGTGGTAAAATGATATGCAATAGAGATATGATATGATAAATGCACTGGAGGATCTTGAAGGTAGAAGTTATTGGGCTTCAACTCATTGATTTAAAATTCTTCTTCGCTGACTACTAACTGCATTTGTTTTACTAATGTATCATTGTGTCAGATCCTGATGCTTGTTTCGTAAGTTAGTGTCATAAAATGGGAATGTCACGCTATGTTGAGTCCGAGAGATATGCACATATTAGATTAAACGTTGTCTCTTTGAAACCTATTTTATAAATTAACTGTTAGTCTACTTTTCGGCCATCCCTAATATGACGACGAAATAGAAAATACACAGATATAAAGGATTTCGTACTTATCTACATTCTTTATAAGGTTCTATTTATATTTATTTGTGCCTTGCAGTCTTTGTATCAAAGAGGTAAAGGAACATTAGTCAACAGTTCACTTTCTGTCATATTCCAGGCGCTTATTACTTTCTGAAATTCTATTTTCTGCTGTCGTTGTTAGTTTTAAAATATGCACGAATAGGACTGGAAATGTCTGAGTGAATGTGCAGGGGGCCGAATCTCGCTTAGAGTTGGATATTTGCATCGAAATGATAGCTGAGCAAGGTATACAACATGTTCTAGTAGTTGGGTAAATCTACCCGGTGGGTGTAAACTAGAAACGAAATCCTAACTAACGACCGACTGTGTGTGTGTGGTTGCCGTTTTGAGTTACGGTCATCAGCACAATTTGCTTTCCAACCGCTTCACTGGATAACGAGCGTTCATATTTGCCTAAAATAAACCCCATTTATCCTTCTGTAAAATAGTCAAAGTTTGAAGGAAGGAAACAAAACCAACAATTTGTGTTGGATTGACGTGGCTTTACACAGTCACTTGTATATAAATTTTAGTTCTCTTGCAAATGCTTGCATTCTATTTCTGGTTAATCCAGATAAGCTATAAATACACATTTACACCCCTTATATACAGCTGGTAAGGTGACAAAGGGTGTATCTCTGTGCTCTTTTAAACTGTTATGCTCTTTACACGACAAGGAAACAAATGACAGAAAAGTAGGAAAAAAATGACAGAAAAGTAGAAAAACAAAGAAAAATACCTGATTTTTCAGTTGAAAAAAATGCAATTAATATTTGAAAATTTAAACCTATAGCAAGAAAGAATAGAAAATGTTTAACTCCAAGTGATATATTAGAATTAGAGTTAGCCCATGGATTACCTATACAACAGGCATTTTCTCAGGTAACTTTTGGCAATCTTGCGTAGCCACTAAGGGGAAGCTTCTGATTCCTCTGCTACGCCTTCTATTACAAGCTTCCACACGCGTCGGTGCTTGGCCAAGAAACGTTTCCGACCTAATAAAGACACAAGACATTTTTTCAATTTATGTTATTCTCCAACATAGTCTACACAACTCTACACACTTCTCCCAGCGATGCTCCCATCTCTGTATCCCGTCCAAATAGTACTCTACGTTTTTCTCTGCAAAATAATTGTTCACGAAGGTGATTGCCTCTTCATTTGACGGAAAATCTCTGTCGTCCAAGCCCAATTTTCAGACGAGGGAACAAAAAGAAGTCGCTTGGATCTAGAACTAGAGAGTAAGGCTGATAGTCAAGCACTTCAAACCATAATTGTAGATTTTCGTCATTGCAATCACTGAGATGTGAGACAGGAGTGTCCGACCTGTGTCTTGATGAAACACAATTTTCTTTATCTGCAAATGCGGCCGTTTTACCGCAAGTTCTGCCTTCAGCTTGTCAAGTAATAATGCGTAGTATGCTCCTGTAATGGATTTTCCTTTTTGAAGATAATCGATTAAAATAACTCCATGACGATCCCAGAAACAGTCGCCAGAATTTTCCCAGCCCAAAAAAAACAGTTTTTGCATTTTTGGAGCCGGTTCCTTCTTTGCAGTCCACTATTTGAACTGCATTTTTGTTTCGGGCATATAATAGTGCATCCGAGTTTCATCTACAGTAATTAATTGGCGCAAAAACTCGGATTTATTGAGCCTAAACTGGCCAACAAAGCCTTGGAAATGTTCATTCGAGCACGTTTTTGGTCTAACCAGAGCAAACGCGGCACCCAACGCGCGAATACCTTTCACATGTCTAAATGTTGATTTAATATGTGACAGACTCGTTCTTTTGACATATTCATAGCCTCTGCTATCTATCTCGCTTTAATTCGGCAGTCATATAGCAAAATTTGGTGAACTTTGGATATGTTTTCTTCGGTAGTTGCTGTTGTTGTAGGTCCTAAACGATCATCGTCTCCCAAGCTACTACGGCCACGTTTAAATTCAGCTTTCCAAAATTTCACTGTGGTACATGATGGTACTGACTTCCGTTACACAGAATCCAGCTCATCTTTGATTTGCGTAGTCGTATTGTCTTTCAAAAACAAATATTAAATGACAGCTCAATACTCGATTTTGTCCAGTTTCATAAAAAGAGCTCGCAACAACTCACTCAAACGACTGTTGCATAACAACTGCGCGTTCAAAAAGGCTGAAACTGTGGTGAGTAATTGTTGTACAACAAAATTTTCTAGCTTTTATTTACGAGTGCTGCCATCTTCATGTTGTGGTCGGAAACTTTTCAGACCAATCTCGAACACTTAGTATAAATTGTGTGTATTATGAGTAAATTACAACACTTTCAACAACATACTGCATTAATTACTTACTTTGTAAAATCCTCGAGACCAGTTTAGAAACGCATTCGTTTCATTCTCAGCCTGATGACCAAACTGCTCCCGGAAGATTTTACAAACAAATGAGTAATTAGTGAATTGCTTTGCTAAAAGTTCTGCAGTTTATTCATTATACTAGTTTGCTTCACTGTCAATAGCTTCAGTTATGTTTACAAAAAGTTCTACACCTTTTTATGTTTTGCAATTTACCAATTATACATATTTGGACTAGACAGGCTACTCCCAGGAAATTCCAATATTAACATCTCAAACATCACTAAAATGGTTTTTGAGGGTACCAAGTTTATACATGTTTATATAAAGAGTAATTTGATATTGAAGTACTTAATTGGAAGACCCAAAATCAAATAATTCGTAACACGATGTTACTAACGTTTTTTCTGTACTTTGAGTCTCTCAAAGACCTGCAGTGAGTGGATTTTGTTGAAAATCTTCAAATCCTATCCTTGGAGCACTCTAAATTTTTATGCTAAGTTTAACATTTTACTGATCTTCCATCTTTGAGTTATGTTGCTCAAAGTGTAACATATGCACACGCCCTCATACACTGACGGATTTATAAACCATTTTCTAAATGTGCTCTTTTTGATCGTGGGGTCCGGTTAGAATTTGCCATCGAATTTTTGGGGAAAGTAATAAATATTTCTTATGCTTACTGCAAGTAAAGCACAAAAATAAATATATAGAAATCTTAATTAATTTCATTTAATTATTCAACGCTTTTAAAGAAGAAAGTTATCCTTTATTTGTAAACTCATAAAATGCAAACTAGATTTTGAAAACAAGTGCTATAATGTTTGAATGTTGTTACCTGGACACGATCAACTAATGATGCAATTTTGTACACAGTAATACCTAGTTAAATGCTTTTCATTTAAATGCTTTTAATGCTTGAATTTTAACGTCTGTAATTCTTTTATACAAAATCTAGCCTGTGAAATGCATTTATATAACATTATAGAACCTCATACTTACCAACTTTTATGATTTGCCATTTCAAGTGATCGAGCTTGGAGGCATTTTAACGATCTTGCGCTAAGAGAAGCCTTTAGGCCTATTGTGAAGTTCATATTGTTGAAGATTTTCAGCACGGACATGGGAAAGCATTACGTTCTACATTGTATTGTATTTTAACTTAAAATTACAGACAATATAGGTGTAAATTGGCATAGAGTAATATGAAGATAGGTTACAACTTGTCTCTATGGCCTGTCTTCCTTCACAATCATGGTGCCAGTTTACTAGTTTGAATGCATAGCGTGCGGATTGAAAATGGTTTGTACCACTAGTGATTTCCAGTTACCATGAACAGTAAACTGGTGCGAACAATCAGTAATGAATGACGTAAATTATAAAGCTAATTCCCTCATGTTTATCCTATCCACGTTATTTAGCTGGGTCAGCTTTTGTTTCAGTTTATGTAATAAAGCCTAAAATTCGGATCAAAAGGTAAGTTGCAGGAAGTGGTTTTGCTTAACTTTTTGTGTGTTTATTAATGTAATAAGAATGTTAAAGAATATATGACATAGAAAACTGTTACCGTATCTTCAAGAGTTCCACTAAATGCTGTAATTCATATTTGTTTACATATCATTTTTGTAAATTTATTACATTGTAACATTTTATACGGTTTAGTAAGTTTAAAACATTGGCGAGGCGTGACATTCAAAGGGAAGCTACAAGTAATAATTTTCACGACAATGAGCTAAGGCACATAGGTCCTTCTTGTATTCCAAGAGTGGTCACAGTACAAGAAGACATAGCAGACATATTCCCTCTTTCTCTGTCCACTCAGACGTTCATATTTTTCCTATCGCTGACGCACACCGCGTGAACTGTCGTTCTAAAATGGTTGATGTTTTCAAATGCTAGGTTTCGGCAATGAAGCCATTAACTCTCTTGCTCTCCAATATTTCTGTGTAGTGGGTCCAGCAGGTAGGGCTTCACAGGTTAAAAGATGTTCTTCAGTCAATTCCTCTTCTTTGTTGCACAGAGGACAGTTTGGACTTATAAATTCCTATTCTGTGTAAGTTTTTGGCCAAATAATCATGTTCCCTAAGTAATCTAAAATTTCTTACTGCAGCTTTACGTGTAGCTTTGGAATAATTTCTGGATTTTTAATAAAAATGTTCCATTTTTTTATCTTTGGATTTGTTAGATACTGATTGGTTTTGCTTTGTTTTTATATTTATTTTTAATTAATCTTTTTATGGATGTAAAGGGTAAGTTTTTACTTCTCTTCTGAATTAAATTTGCACCTTTTTGACAAGGAAATCAGCTGATTCATTTCCAGAAATTCCTCAATATGCAGATATCCATAGTAATATAATTCGTTTCTGTAGTTTTTGAAGTTGTTGGATCATTTTGTGACATTCTTTAATTTGGATTCACCCCATTTTATATGAACTTATTGCACATATTGCTACTTTAGAATCAGAAAGTATGACAGCATTTTTGAATTTATCTATTCTGTATAGAAGATGTTGGAATGAAATACTTTCTCTATTTTTAGAATGTGTGCAGGACGTCAATTGCAGAGCACATTCTAAAAATGGAGAACGTATGCAATTCACGCACTTGTGTTATAACTTAAAACTTCACAACAATTTCATATCTATCACCAGAAAATACCAGTCTACGTAAATACCAATGCCAGTGCTATTGAAATATACTTACAGTTGTATTTGAAAGCGCCATATAAATGGGAGGGGGACTTCTCTTCACACGTTATAGTGACTTCGCGTGACAAAATCTGTCAGCGCTTCCCAACTACTGTAGAGTCG
The DNA here is from genome assembly GCA_030765055.1 of Mantis religiosa. Classification (NCBI taxonomy): domain Eukaryota; kingdom Metazoa; phylum Arthropoda; class Insecta; order Mantodea; family Mantidae; genus Mantis; species Mantis religiosa. The sequence goes on along the minus strand of CM060947.1, from coordinate 225,124,565 downwards.
CGATTGCTTCCCGAAACCTACGAAGCGTGTGATTCAAGTTTACGAATGCGCAAATACAGAAATATTTAGTATTGAATGATCTCGCCAAACTGGATGCTCGAATATAAGCATCTGTCACATTGTCCGCAGCGCCGCGGATTGTTACGAATAAATTTTGAAAATATATCAAGAACAAGTAAAATATGGTTGGTTACCAACACCCACCATATGGCAGCCTTGGCCTTCGGGGTAACCTAGCCCCACCATGTGATGTCCGGACACCATTTCTCAGCTGGAGGCACCCAGAGGGCAGTATCCATTACCTTCATGATAGGGTGAAGATGACGGTGAGGCGAGAGGACCTACAGCTTATACCGTGGACGCCGAACCACGTTGAGCATAGCATAGCATAGCATAGTATATGTCAGAGGTGAAGGCGTGGATAGGGTCGACTTAAAATCGCCAAGCCGGGAATCAAACTGGGGACCCTTTGCACGGGAGACGCGAACAAAACCACTGTGCTACACCGGCGCCCTATAAGTGAAATATCGCTTGGCATAAATTGTCTTTTTTCCTCTCTCCTGATCTTCTTGGGAAAGCAGCGCTTCCAGTGTTTCATTCCATGCTTCGCCACTAGTTTACAAACATGTAATTTATAAACTTGTTTTATTATCATAGTATTATCAGCCTCACACTTTCACACACACTTCTACGGCAGAAAACAAAAGACGCGTGGAAAAATACTCTTTAGAATTTGGTCAATAACTCGAAAAGAACTACAGATTTTACGGTTGTTAAAAGCATTGTGTATGTCACAGGTATTTAATATAATGATAGTAGCCCGCGAGAAAGTGAATCTGAATGTGCTGGTCGTGAAACACAAGGTCCCTTTGTTGCTGTATAATTATTAGCAGTTAACTGCATTCCGCCCATTCCGCTGGCACCAACATAAAACGTACCTTTGCTGGGGTGACAACAAATAATGTGGCAAGAGACCACACATCCATCTCACGGTGGGCAAAGGGGCAGTTCATTTGACACCCTCACAACAGTTCTTCGATCCAAAGCAACCCTTTCTCCTTGGCATTACAGTCGAGCCTGCAGAACGTGCACTGAAAACAAAACTAAAACCTGTAGCGGTGGCTAGAGGCTTCCCACTGCATCTTCACTGCTTTCTAAATTTTAGAAATATTAGTCAATTACAATATATTATCAATATCTTATATTAGTTTCATTTACTAGCAGCAGCAGTGTATAAAATGTTCAAAATCTAAATGAAACATATCGGTTATACCTATAATATGAGTATTACAAAATGAATAAGAAAAACAGCGTATTTGTATAAACTTAGGTTGATATATTCAAGTTTTAATGCATTTTAAAGAAAATACATCACTCATAATCCCAAATTCACAGATTTAATTTAATTGCTTTTATTTTTTGAGCTATATAGAAGGGAACAGGCTGCATACAATATTTTAAGAAAATCATTGTAAAGGTATTGTTTTATTCATAATTAGTTGTTTCGATATGGAAATACAAATTTATTTTTGGATCTAACAGATTAACGTGTCACTCCCAGATGTTTAAATTTAGCTTTAGCATATAATTATAAAAACTTTTTGTGACGGCACTTAAGATTTTATTAGTTTAGGAGAGAAAGCTCAGTTATATAATTCCTCAAGCTTTTATTTTGAGTTACATAAAATAATTATTTAATTAGTACTGTTTCATGTTATTTGACTGGGCCCACAGATTTTTAACCCATAATTCCTGAAGCGTTGCTTTAAGTTTTAGTTCTGTAAAGATAAACTAAAAATGGAATTTAAAGATAAAACAATGATTTAGATAACTGTTACTGAAAGAACTAAATAGACACTTTTGGTTTTAAAGTTGTTTAGTTTTGAAACGTAATTCTGCGGTAAAACGAAAAATAATAAAGGATGTAAAATAGAACTTCTGACTACTTCTGTAACACTTATTGACGTTGAAGCAGTTATTTTAAATAATTCATGTCTTGTAAAAAGGGTAGATAAATGAATTAAAACATGTAATGTTTAATGAAATGGATAAAATGTAAGGTAGGTAATGCTGTAACTATGACAACCTGATATGAGAAGAAGTTGTTGATTGTTTAAAAATATTTTGTTTTTCTAATTAAGAACGTTGTAGAACAAAAACCTACATTTGTGTCTCTCCGAGGTTGTGCAGAATTATTTTGAGCGTGCATTTAAGATACACAAATAGCGTGTGTGTAACAAATGAATAGTCAATCAATGCACCAGTCATCGTTTGTTACAGAACAACTTTTATATTACACAGAAAATGAAGCTATTTACAGTGGAGTAACAAACGCTTCACAAATAAAAATATTTAGTAAATATTCTCCACTTATCTTAAGAAGCCGATAACAATACTTCTATTATGTTTTTGCGAAATTAATTTCGTGGACATTGGCTCACATCTTCAGTCAAACACAATTCGTTGTCAACCACACTTCGTTGTCAAAGATACTATGTATTACCAACATCTGAAGATGAAACAAAACTAAAAACAGAATCAATTGCCAGTATGTCAAAATTCATTACGCGATTTTTATTTTCTAGAATAAATATTTTTCCCAAACCATTAAATATATGGGAACATTTAATTTTTATAATAATTCAACTTCGGGATTTATTTCATGGTTAAATGACCAAAAATGATCTGCCACTGCCGATTTCTCAACTTGTTTATATCTAATGTAACGAAAGTGTTCTTTCTTTCTTTCTTTCTTTCTTTCTTTCTTTCTTTCTTTCTTTCTTTCTTTCTTTCTTTCTTTCTTTCTTTCTTTCTTTCTTTCTTTCTTTCTTTCTTTCTTTCTTTCTTTCTTTCTGGTTTCCAAACTACGTTTCGTCTTTCCAATATAAACCTGATCACAATCTAACCAATTAAATTGATAAATACCAGATTTTTTATTATTAGGAATTTTATCTATTTTAGAAAATTGTAATAAATTTTTAATACCATATTTATTTTGAGTAAATAAAGTTATACCAACTTCTTTAAAAAATGTTTGAAAATGTTTATGAACCAAGGATGGTAAATAATTTTTTTTTAAATTTATAATCATCTTTTATTTTTTAAGAGTGGAAATATCATTAAAACGTTTTGGATATTTAAATTTTTCAAACCCCTTTTGTATAAAATCTTTATTAAAACCATTAATTAAAGCAGTATTAGTAATATGTTTATAATCTTTATTAAATTCTTCTTTATTCAGGGGTATATTTATTAATCTATAAATAAAACTATTAAAAACATCAAATTTATGTGGAAAAGGGTTAAAACTTTTTTTTATGTAATTTTCAATATGAGTATATTTCCTATAAACACCAAAACCTAATTTTTTTATTATTTCTTATTATTTTCAAATCTAGAAAAGGCAGAAATCCATTAATTTCAGTTTCTAAAGTGAATTTTACGGCTTTATCTTGTAAATTTATAATTTGAAGCATCATTATTTTGTTTTTCAGGATTAATAGCAAAAACTGTCATCAACAAATCTATACCATCTTTTAAAAGTTAAAGGAAAAGCTTTAGTGACTTGAACTGCGACAAAATTCATAAAAAGGTCAGCAAGGAAAGGTGAAAGAGGATTACCCATTGCTAAGCCAGAAGTTTGTTGAAAAAAAATCACCATTAGAAGTGAAAAACTTTTGATTCAAACAAAAATCAGTAAGTTTAAAAAAATCATCTAATAAGTCCTCATGTAAATTTATTGAATTCACCACTTTTTTAAATAAATTAAAAGTTTTTTCTTAATAAAAGTTTTCTTAATACAGAATATATACACATTATTAATACTGCTTTAATTAATGGTTTTAATAAAGATTTTATACAAAAGAGGATTGAAAAATTTAAATATTAAAGAGGTATTAATGATATTTCTACTATTAAAAAAATGCGATTATAAATTTGAAAAATTTACTTACCATCCTTGGGTTAACAAACATTTTCAATTTTTTTTAAAGAAGTTGGTATAACTTTAGTTCCTCAAAATAAATATAGCATTAAAAAGTTCTTACAATTTTCTAAAATAAATAAATTTCTAATAATAAAAAATCTGGTACTAATCAATTTAATTGCTTAGATTGTGATCAGATTTATATTGGAAAGACGAAACGTAGTTTGGAAACCAGAAAAAAAGAACTTTTTCGTAACATTAGATATAAACAAATTAGATAATTTTTGGTCATTCAACCATGAAATAAATCCCGAAGTTAAATTATTAAAACAATAAAATGCTACCATAGATTTAATGCTTTGGGAAAAAATATTTATTCTAAAAAAAAAATATCGCGTAATGAATTTTGTCATACCGGCAATTGATTCTGTTTTTAGGTTTGTTTCGTCTTCAGATGTTGGTAATACATAGTATCCTTGACAGCGAAGTGTGTTTGACAACGAATTGTGTTTGACTGAAGATGTGAGCCATTGTCCACGAAATTAATTTTGCAAAAACATAATAGCAGTATTGTCATCGGCTTCTTAAGTTAAGTGGAGAATATTTACTAAATATTTTTATTTGTGTAACTTTTATATTATTTACATTTGTATCGTAAATTGAAAATGTTTCAGAAGAATTAAATGTTCATGTTTGAACAAGAAAAGAATTATTTGTCCATTCTTCAGTAATAAAAATTAAGTTCCTCTACTCCAAGATTACGACCCCGGTAAAAAGAACTCATCGCTCCAGAATTATGATGCGCCCACCCACACCAAGATTTGCAGGGGAAACTTCTAGATATCTTCTAGATCGTCATCAAAGGTGAGAAATTCATCAGAATCCACATTCATCCTAATAAACTGCTTTAAGATGGGGCCTTTTAGTACACTGTCGTCGTCTACTTTTTTCCCATTTTGCACAAATCTTACGCTTCAACGTTGACATTAAGATGCCATCCAGTTTACCATCTTTGGCATCTGTGGATATATTTTCCATTTTATACAATAGCTTTAGAGCACCTTAGTGGAAACCGCAAGATAACCCAACTGATCGGTCTACCTACTTTTGTACTAGTCTATTTATTTTCTCTACCAATGGTGTTTCATTTTGTATACTTAGGTCGGTGCTTAACAAATGATTTCATTGCCTAGCTGTCTTCCATTTCCATCTGAGTACATCGGACAATAATTATCTGCGCAAACACTTATAAATCTCTAGACTTTATTACAGCGATTTAATCTTGCCAACCACTACATGTTCACTGCCTCTACGTGAGCACAAAGTTGTAGCAATAAGTTTTAAGTAAATAGTCTAGGTAAAAATGGGTAAATATAAGGTTGTGACAGAGTAATAAAAAGGGGCAAGCGTATTTCACCGCACCCATGGCTAGTCAGTTCATAGATTTATTTGTCAGTGACTATTTACCTGTCCAGAAGCAGTGGTGTAGCAGTAATACACGTGGCTACAAATTACGATGTCAGAATTGTGTCACAAAAGCATTATGACAAAAAGCATTCAAAAATCGCTACCGAACCCGATATGAATTGCCGCAATCAGTGAATCAAGATCCAGCCTAACTTGTTAGTGGGAGAACATTACAACGGGGACTCCATACAATTGGAGTGGCTAATGCCCACAGAGGTTACATAAAGCTCTGGGTATTCAACAATGTGATATGACAAATCACGTTTTTATATTTATTCAAATAAGGTTATCAAGCACACTTAAGGCCAAAGTAAGCACTTTATGGCCAAAATATCAAGCGGGAGATAGGTATTGTTGTCTTAGCAATATTTCTCTTATGTTTTGGCCCACTCATTGCAGTGATCACTAGCATAAGCATCCTGAATAATCAGATTTCGCCCTCCACTTAGGATCTTCGAGATGAGTAGGCTATCGATATCGTTATTTTTTTTTTCAAGATGACAATGGTACAGTTAATTGGGCTAGAGCCATGTGTGGCTGGCTCGATGAACACTCCGACAGCCCATTTCATTCCCTTTGCTCAAAATATTGCCTCACTTAAGCACTATAGAATATTCTGTGGAACATTTTGTAACAGTGGTTAAATCGCTCACATCAGCATCTCCGCAATTTGGTAGAACTGCGTGATCAAAATCTCATGCCATGACATGTGGTGCTGGCTGGCTGTATATAGCCAGAAGGTTTTTGTTGCGTGCCCACCCGTTAAGGGTTTTACCGCAGGTAAGGTATTCGAAACGGGATTCTATAGGATGGATATGGTGTAGGTTTTGAGGTTGATGAATTTTTTGAGGTTACAGTTATTGTACCTTAGGGATGAAAGGACAGGATGCAATTCCCTGCACCCTGGTGTTTTAATTTAGTTTAGGTTGGGGAGAATTTTGTTGCCAAACAACTTAGAAGATTATGTGGAGCTCAGCTTTAGATGCTGTTAGGATGCCCGCAAGCCGTTGTCTAGAACGGCGTCTAGTGGTGCATAATCTCCCATTGATCTAACAAGGGCGCTTCTATGAGTTGGTAAAGTTGCGCAGAATATTGATGCCCGGCGCCTAACTTCATTCTCCACATATGGAAGTCCCGAGGCTTCGTGAAGCAACCTGGTAGGAAAATAGCGACCCACAGAATAAATAGACCGTAGCCCTCTATTCTGTGCACGTTGAAGCCATGCCAACCAGCTATCTGCGGCCATCCCCCAGATCTCGCAGGCATATAGCATCACGGGGATCACCAGCGCTCGGAAGAGGTATAACCTCAGGCCATGCGGCATCGAGGTCGACCCCAGCATAGGATACAGGGAAGCGATTGCTCCCTGTACCCTTGCCGCTAGATCTCTGATGTGTTGGCGAAAGGTTGGGCCTCTATCCAATGTTACTCCAAGGTATCGGACAGAGTTAGCCCACTCTATCCTTCGACCTCGGAAGCTGAAGTTGGGGCAGTCTGCGGGGGTGTGGCGCTTTGTTAAAAGTGTGGCGTGGCTTTTGTCCGGAATTGCGGACATCCGCCAACACCGGCACCACTGTTGTGTGAGACGGAGGTGTGTCTGTATGGGGTTGAAGGCTCTGAGTATGTGTCTGTCTTTGCAGAACAGAAGCACGTCGTCAGCGTATTGTGCCATTACGACTCGTGGTTCTTTGGGGAAATCTGCCCATAGAACCACGAGTCTTATAATATGGATGACCGGTTATCAAGGCTAGAAGCGGAGTTACATGATGATTGTAATGATTCCTCTATCATCATCAACTGTTCATGATTTAGGAGATTTCTCGTTCCGGCCTCATATTTCTTCCCATATTTTTATTGGTCTTCTTATTATTCAATACCGATATACCAATTATATATCTATATATGCGAGAGTAATCTATTCTTTGCAAATGGCTCTTCCATTTTTTCTACTTATCTATATCCTTTTCTTTTAACCAAAATATATGCAATTCCTCCACTACAGAAACCTTCATTTCTAATACGATATTGTCTTGTGCATTCTTTTACTGTTCGATAATATTTAATTTCTGCCATTAGTATTTGGCTCAAATCTTTCATTTTAAGGGTACACGTCTCCAGTCCTTATAGTAAAACAGGAACAGCTGCTGTATTATAGAATTTTAACGTTGTATCCTTTTGGGTTTTTCTTTTGAAGAAGCGAGCTATTATTTTACAAGTGTATTTGGATTCACGTTTGAGTTATTAATTATTTTCTCTGAAGTTTGCAATGCAGCCCAAGTAATTAAATGGTCCCACCTGTACTTACATTCCATTATTTAACAGTATCTTCGATCCTTTTACTTGTTTTCATAAAATGCCACTATCTTGTACATTTTACAGATATATTCAAACCACATTGCAAGATTAATTTTTATAACTTGTATCTACATGCTGAGTTGCAGCTTATCTTCATTGTCTGTATTAACATCATGCCATCCGCCTGATGTTATGTATTTAATACATAATTTTTATATTTTCATCCTGATGTTATTTCTTCTTTTATTGTTCTAAGAATATCTTCCTCATCAAACTGGATATTGTGACGTTGGGGGTGTTTAGGAAACGTCACGAGGGGAACGTAGGTTCAGGGGTAAAGTAACTCACAATTATAACATAATAAAAATGACATACGTTTACTTAATGTGAGTGGATTACAACAGTTCCATCGTTAGCACGCTAATTAACTAACATTATAAGATAATAATTGTTTACATAGTACCTGGACAGTTGTAGCGAGACGGACCTCATATCTACGGGCCTGGATTCAGCTATAACTGAACTGTTGACGTCATCCTACTGAACTCTGTGATCTGGACTGAACTCCCTGTCTTAATCTGTGCTAGGTTTTATATCGTTATCTGAACCTCCTACACAGAATGAATAATTCCACGTGGATTGATGTACCTTTGAACGTTATGATACTTGATACTCACTTCCACTTGCATCATTTGTGTTACTATCACAGGAAGTGATTCACGACCTTCTGACACATCTTTGTGAATAGGACATCACTATTCGTTTAGGATTGTATTTATTGCAAATATACCCATATCGCTACAATATATACTGAAGGTTTTTCAGTATGTAAAAATTTCACTGTAGATGGACTATATTTTTGTTCGGTGTGTTTACAGTCAGCCCAGAAACTATTCGTACACCACTTAAATGAAGAAACAATGTGTATTGTTGCAACATAATTATTTATGAAACTTATTAAACTTGTAATATTTAATGGTTTGTGTATTTATTTACCTATTCCTATCCTAATTTTGCTGGAAGTTTTCTATATTCAGTAGTTTTCACCGTAAACTTGGCATAAAAGGTGTTCATACACCAAAGATATCTAGATTGAATACTATGGTTATATTACAAAATAGCTCTCCTTTCAGGACAGTGTGCATTTAACTGTTTCACAGCAAGTGGTCTGCAAGCACAAGTCTGACATCGAACACAGTAGTTTGCAGTGGTAACGTAAAATGTGCCAAAGAGAGAAAGAAACTACGCCAGAAAAGATAAAAATAGTAATTAACCTACACAATGAATTCAAAACATTTTCGGAGATATCTCTTACACCGGGGAGACCACGATCAATGATTTAATTTAACATTGACAGAGTAGGAACCAGAAAATCTGTTGTAAATACATCCAGGAGTGTTCGACCTAAAGTCCTCATGGCTAAAGATGATAGTAGCATTCTTCGCTGCATTAAAAATGATCCACGAATGACTGCTCCCCAGATTGTTGAGTTGCAGAGGGCAGGAATGAATGTTTCAGCGAGCACTGTGAGACCAGTTTACAATAAGAAAAGAATAACTTCTATGTAAGAAGTTCTATGTCAGCCCATAGAACAGGAAAAAGACGCATATAATTCGCTCGTAAGTACCCTGATAATAGTGTAGACTTCTGGTAAAAAGTTGTATAGACAGATAAGAGCTTGTTCAAGGTATTCGGTGCGGATCACAGTCACAAAATATGGCGGAAAAAATTATGGAGTCCGAGCCAAAACTTCGATTCCTCAGTAAAGCACGGCGGAGGATCGACCCTTCTCTGGATTTGTATAAGCGCATCAGGTGTCGGCAATGTGCATATTATCGAGGGAATAATGGACCACAGGAGGTTCATGGGCATGCTTAAGCAAAAGTTGCATGCAAGTGTGGATTAAATGGGCCTGAAAGAAGACTGGATGCTTATGGAAGATAATGATCCAAAACATACTGCGCTTAATACACGACTTTGGATATTGTACAATATTCTAAAACAGCTTCATACCTCTCCTCAATATCGAGATACGAGGCATGTTTTTTAAGTCAGTTCCGTTTTGCGATTCCGTCGCCGCAGCGCTACGGTCGGCGTTCTGCGCATGCGCGCTGGTTACCTACATATCTTGTCTAGGCACTGACGCCATTACAGTCTGATTCTTCATTGTATACGTTGGTTACTGAGTGTTTAAGATGCCTCCGACAATCATGAGTACCGCCGATTGTGAAGTACCGGCTGTTATACGATTTCTTAGTGCTAAAGGCGTAAAACCGAACGATATTCATCGTGAGATCTGTGAAGTTTACGGAAAAAACAGTATGAGTGATTGAATGGTAAGGAAATGGGTGAGAGCATTTAAAGATGGCCGCACAAACGTGCATGATGAAGAGCGGAGTGGCGTCCTTCGGTCGTTACTGAAGATTTGGTGCAGAAAGTGGATGAAAAGGTGAGAGAAAACAGGCGCTTTACAATTTCATCAATGTGCGACTATTTTCCTCAATATTGTCGTAGTTTTTTTTATCGCATTGTGACCGAGAACTTGAAGTACCGGAAATTGCGTTCACGTTGGGTTCCGAAAATGTTGACGGATTTGCACAAAACCCAACGTTTAGGCACTGCATTGACTTTCCTTGAGCGGTACCACAATGAAGGTGAAGAATTTTTAGACCAAATTGTTACTGGTGACGAAACATGGGTGGCCTACGTCCCAGCAGGATCGAAACAACAATACATGGAATGGCGACATTCATCACCCACAAAAGTGAAGTTTAAGCAAACAATTTCTGCCCGGAATATCATGTGCACAGTTTTTGGGACAGAAAAGGAATATTTATAGTGGAGTTTCTGCCTCGTAATGAGACAATCAATGCAGCGTCTTATTGTGAGACATTGATCAATCTGCGCCATGCAATCCAGAACAAAAGACGTGGCAAGCTCAGTAAGGGAATCATTTTTCTGCATGACAATGCCCGTCCACATGTGGCTAATCGGACCAAAGATCTCATCAAACCTTTCAATGGGAAACTCTAGATCATCCTCCATACAGCTCTGATCTGGCGCCCAGCGACTACCATTTGTTCCTGCACTTGAAGAATCGTCTGGGCGTGTTGAAGACGATAACGGAGCAAAACAGTTGTGATACAGTGGTTAACACGTCAGGCGGCAGAATTTTATGAGGAGGGTATTGAAGAACTGTTGCCAGGTTAATGACAAGTGCCTCAATATTCACGGAAATTATGTAGAAAAGTAGATTAAGGTGCAGGCTTTCATGTAAAAGTAAAATTATTGCGATATCTATGCAAGTCGATTTTAATTCCGAAACGGTACTGACTTAAGAAGCATGCCTCATATTAATCCTATTGAACAAGTGTGAAGTATCCGGGGGAAATGCTTAAGAAAAACATCAATTTCCAACAAAGAAGCATTGAAAACTGCTCTTTTGGAAAAATGGAACCGATTACCAAAGGCGGAGGTTAAAAACCTTGTCCATTTCTTACCAAGGAGACTAGAGGCTATAATTAAAGCTAAAAGGTACCCAACGAAGTACTGAATAGTAGCATTTTTGTTGTAGTGGTATTGTTTTTCTGGGTATACGAATACTTTTTGTGCCCGAAAAATTTGCTAATTAACTTAATTTTTATATAAGTGACTTTTTTGTACATTGTTGCTATTTTCGTATAAAATATATATTATTTTGAGAATGCCTTCTCTTGAGTCAGTAAGCTTTAATTTATCATTTAAATACCCACCATAATATTAATTTTCCTTTAAGTTTAGTGGTGTACGAATACTTTCTGTTCTGACTGTATATTTTGTCGGTGGATAATATGTACAGTTAAGTACAGAGGTTCTACTCCCATTAGTCCTGACCCGTAGGACCGAGGACACGGTCTTCCTTATACCCAAGAGCGATGGATACTCCGGGGCTCTTTCCATAGGGCAATACCTGGAGTCTAAAAGGCTCCCCGCTGAGCACAACGTCAAGCCGGATGGAAGTGGATAAGTGGATACGCCACTTACGCGCGTCAACCCCGCAGGGAAGACTACCGAAAACATCGGTGTGGCCGCCTAGTGATCTAGCACACCTTCTACAGATGTACTTTTTTATCTTGAAAAGAGCAGAGCGATGCGCAGTGGTATCTGGACGAGTCCACCTCAGAACGGTTGCAACTGGAGGGGAGGGCAGGTCAGTTGCGTACCAGTTGCGAGCAACTAAATACGTGCAGAGCTACTCGGTAACACTACAGCTTGTTTCAAAATGTGCTTGTCTCCTGGTTCCAAGAGAACATTTATAAATGACGCCTCCTATGTACATGTATTTTCAGGAATGGGGAGCAAGTAATACAGCCTACTGCCTGAGTCAGCTCCATGGAGCATATTATTTCTTATTTTGTGCTCATTTTCATAAAATTAGTCATTTTATTTTTCATTTTTGTTTTAGCTATAACTTTGGAGATGTTACTCCAGTGCCTGCTTTAGAGTTTAAAAGGTCCTATGTAGATTTTATATATATGCGTATCACTTAATCCTATCATTGTTATTTCTGAACATTACTCTTTAAATATTATCTTAATCTGGCATAAAATTAACGTTTACTTATAGACGACGTTTTGGATTTTCCTATTCACGCAAAGCACGCATTTTGTGGTGTCACACAAGTAGAGCGTTAGAAGAAATGGTTTACCAGAAACTATATGTATGATGAAAAATGTGAAGTTTACATAACTCAAACAATGAAGAGAGCAACTCAACAAGTTCCGCTTTTAAGCAATTACGTAGTATCTGAGAAAGGCGTACACGAGTGAACTCAAGCGGAAAATTACAGCAATTAAACACACATAAATCATCAGTACTTGAAAATCGAGAGTGAATGTTGCTTTAAAAACAGCGATTAAGAAGCATCGAACACAACCACGAAGAGTGCGGAGAGAAAGCGGTTAAGTACTTGTATTCTAGGTACCATAAGGCAGCTCTGCATAGCACAGAAACTGACAAACGCTGCTTCAAAGATGCAATATTAATGTTTAAAGTTCACGTAGCTCCAGTTAATTTAAGCAGGTAATGTTTTCTGAGTATCTAACTGTTGTGTCTGTATACCTCTATGCGAATAATGAGGTTAGCTTTCCATAAGCATTCATAGAGTTCCTTTGACCACTATGTAGATAGTGGAGACATGCTAAAGGCGTGTGTATTGCAACTTGAATTGCACAAAAAGATTCAGTAAATGCTGTAGGAACATATTTCGATAATAAGGGTATAAGGAAGAATAAAATAAAAATGCAATACTTCACTAGTATTCAACAGCTATACCCACGATTACCCTATAAAAATTCACTAAAATCTCGTTTGTCTCGGGCGAAATTGTTGAGCGTAAGAGGTTATCAGGGATGCAAAACCATATGCTGAACATGGGAGAGCCTTTGTGACTGTTAATTACGCTGTTAGTTTCTAGGATCATATCAACGCCATTGGTGTATGGATTTCATCCCCCAGGAGTTATTTTAGATGCCAGTAAATGTACTGAGACGAGGCTGACACTTTAAGCACACTTAAAAATCATCGTATGGCCAGGTTTGAACCCACAAATTTGGGATTAATAGGCCAGCGCCTAACCAATTGAGCTCTTCGCCGAGCTACCATGCGAACTCAGAAACAAACCTCCCTTTTACTTGATCACTTGGACAAGTAAATGGGAAATGCATCACGAAGTAGGTAGGGAGAGCGACCTCAATTAGCTCATCAGAGATAATGTTGAATACCGCTGAACTTAGGTGTGAAGGGAAAGGAAATGGTGTGAACAAGCAGACGGGTTAGATACCACATGAACGTTGTGTAAAGTATTCCACAAATGTCTGAAAATGACGCCATACCATTCAGAGCACCATGTAGCTCTTCTACAAGACACCAGCTGTGTACTGAAAATACAGAAATTGCTAAGAGGACGGCGACAAACGTCATAAACGGATTTTCATCGCCGTATGCACCATTCTCGATCAAGATTTTACCGTCGTAAAATTCTGACCTTACAGCAGTAAACGGTCCTTTGTGGTGCGTCTACAACGGTACAGTTTTATAGAGGACTTTACCGCGCTTAAATTCAAATGCACTTATTTTCTTTTCTTACGTTGTAAACTTCAAATGGCGGAACAGTAGGTAATAGAATGCACAACCAAAAGTAGTACCGCATTTTGCCAATGAAGACATACTGATGAGGTCATATTACGCCTTGTATATTATAGCTTTTAGTAGCTTAAGATATTTTGTGTGACAGGTGCATGTTCAAAATATTTATTCCAACCGAAATAAACACAGTTACAGCATTATCTATTACAAATATATCAGTGGAGACCGTTACAATTTCCGACCATAATGTCTGACTCCTTGAAGCTGATAAACGCACAGTACCAAAAAATACTGTATGTAATCCAATTTATTGCATAAATAAAAGTAACAATGGCTTAGTGGTATTAGAACTGTTTCAGAAGTGCTAGGACTGTTAATTACGCTTGAAGAACATTCTAATAATTAACAAGAGCAATGACGAAGTTCGATTACAGCCGCTGCATATTCAAGACGCTCCAAGATTAAACCTTATAGGGCGGTAATTCTTTTCCTTTTCAATATTTCTGTTTAAGAAGGCGTACGTCAAATGAGCCTAATGGAATGTTAACAAGTCGAACAGATAGGAAATAAAAATATCCATAGGACAGGTAAATGAACATATTGTGGCTTTGTAGGTTCATAAGATTAAAAGTCAAGTTTGCAGAAATTCAAAACGCTCTTTTTTCCGTAGAAAGACACTGTTGTACAGCCCTGAGCAGCAGAATGACGTAACCTACACCAACACAGTTCTTCGTGGCTTCACCATACGTAAACAAACAAAAGAATTCACCTTCAAATCACTACACGATTATTAGTTCTCGACTCGGTACAGTTCAAATCTGCACACACACACACACACACACACACACACACACACACACAAACACACACACACACAACCACACACACAATTAACAGCCCATTGACGACTATGTTCACTCAGTGCCAGTTCCCTGCCGACTGTCTAGTCCAGTCCAGTCTCTTTTATACACGAGGCGCTGTTTCTCGAAAGTTGGCAAAGTTTCTCGAAACCTCCCGAAGCTTCACGGCCTTTCGTGATGGCAGGTGAAGGAGACAGAACTGTCAAGACATTTCTCCGGCTCTTTCTTTCCCCTCCCCGTCTCTCCTCGGCAGAGCTCAGCGCTAGTGCGAACATGAGCGTGGCTTGGGTGCTATTTATCCCTTTCACTCCCGCTACCCCTCTTATCTCTCGCAGCAGCCAAACAATGCCTCGCGACAATATTGTTTTACTTAATTGAAATTCAATCTCTTCCCAGCATCTGTGAGTTATGTCATTTTATCTCTTTACTTTCTATGTTCTTTTTATCTACAAAAAAGATAATATTCGATGTACATAATAACAGGTCCGCTTCATATTTAGATAAACTTGTGATTACTAGGTTTACTTTCCTTCATACATGCCGAACCAGCAAAGGTCAGCTAAACTGCCATAAACATTCGTACGAGAGATACGTAAGTGTGGATTTCAGAAACGACAAAATTTTAAACTAAGTTATTTTGTGGCGTTATTCATTTCTGAGGTATTCTTAATCGCGTATTTGAATTTTCAAATACTTATACCTCCTTTAATTTGATAGCTCACCATTCCTGTTTTGCTCTTGATCATACAGAAATTTAGCGATTCATTTTTTTAATCCTGTCCTTTATACTCAAAACGAAATGTTTAAACGCGTAATAAATAATTTATGTGGATTGCAAGAAGTAAATGAACAATAAGAATGTAGAAGTATTGTAGAAGAGTAAGCGGTAAAGTCATATGAATGCAACAAGTTTTCCTTAGAATGTTTGTTTCTGATCAATCTTTAAGTGTACAGAAGCTTCTTAGAAACATAGTTTAAATTTCTTTCATTTCTTTGCGACTCTCAAAGACACTTTCTGACACGCCAAGGAAAGCCCACAAGTCCGACAACATGGCAAAAATCGCTTGGCACGCAATCGCTTAGTCCCCGTCCCTTTTTTCCTCAATAACACTTCCTAGAAATCATATGAGAAGAATCAGAAACTCTGGAAAAAATACAACTCGGATTGCTGTTGAAGTTCGCAATACAAGTCATGGTCAGTTCCGAGAGGTAAACTACCAAGGCGGAGGAATTCCTGGAGCCGTTTACCTGCTTATAGATGCCATTACGCGTCACAAAGACGCAATCACGCCGTTTTCCCGAAAACAGCCATTATGTTTCATGATAACGATCGAGCCAACGCTACAAAATCGCTCTAAGACTGCTTGGTTGGAATGTCATAGCATGCTTATAGCCTTTTCATATCCTCCCTTTATGGAGAACATCAGAATACCTGAAGATAATACAATGCCCGGCATTTTTCGTCAGCCGTTTTCGCAGTCATCAAGCGACTTACTCAAAGTTAAACTGGAAGGAACATTCCTAATCGTTTAGCATCCCGAGCAATACTGTATTGGTTTAGTGCATGTACTTAGCAATAAGCTATTCTGTTCTTCTCACTTTTGCTTTTTTTACCACTTCTTTGTAGTAAGTGCAACTATAGTATTTAACCTCAAAATTGGATACAACTTGTCAATAGAAACACACGCTTAAACTTATCTAAATCCGAGAGAGAGAGAGAGAGAGAGAGAGAGAGAGAGAGAGAGAGAGAGAGAGAGAGAGAGAGAGAGAGAGAGAGAGGGGGGGGAATGGATGGAAGTTCTTCGTATTATTCTAAACTAACTCAAAAATTAAAATGTCCATATGTAGCATACTTGGAATTCAACTTCATCTACTTAAAGAAATGCGACAGGAAGACTATTAAGAAAATAACGTCAAAATAGTCCCTATATGAAAAATTTGTAAAAGAACAAATTATATTCTCTCAAGAAGTACCGTAGATTCTCATTAAAATGACATGTGTTTAGCATACGTGAATGACAAATGAAATGTAAGTTTTGAATTTTCTGCGAATAGCTTTTTGAAGTCACCTTCATTCTGAATAATATTTGCATAAATGCTAAGTTGTAAGAGATAAATACTGTACAAAAATGTAGATGCCGTTGAAGAGCACAATTTATGTTTTTTTTTTTGACAATTTTCATGCTAAGTTGACCACATTCCTTGTTATTTCTTCGAGTTTGCAAATTTTTTTATCGTTCTTCCCATGGGAAGAATTATTCGATTTTCCTTGTTTATGCAAAGAGAAAAGCATTTTAAAGCCCTCATATAGCCAGTTTAGTTAAAGCCATTTTTACTTATTCTCTGATTCTACAGATTTCTCCAACTTTTGTTAATTAACGAGGATTATCAAAAACAAACTGTTGTAAGAACAATTTGTTGAATAATGGAAAGTCCAGTGAATGAAGCACATCACCTTTCAAGTGCTTCTTATAATTTCCTTTAGCAAAGTATTGCAAATCTCTTCCATTGCTCTTCTCCACAACTTTTCATTCTAGTACATACTCCAACTAAAAATGATAGTTATATGTTCATAAAAGGAGAACTGAATATTAGAAGTTGTCAAACATTACATTTTTAGCTTATTTGTGTTATTGTTGTGTTGGATTTTTTCCTCTGCCACAGAAACATAGTAATTCAAATATAACTTTTCATTTTAATATGATGGTTCATGAATTTAGGAGATTTATCACTTAGCGGAATGGAACATTTACTCTCCCCTTAAAGAGAAACATCAGGATGTCAGCAATTTGATTTAAATCAGGAGAAGCTTGTTTAAATTTAAAGAGGTTGTCTGGATAAAGCTTCACGTATTTAAACATTCTATACCTACTGCTGATATGTCTGGTAGTTCAATACTAACCGAAATTGTACATTGATAAGATCGAGTACTTTATACTTGATCGTGTAAAGTATAACTAAAAACGAAAAGTGGATTAATCACCAATCTATAACATATTGTTCTGCACCTTCAAGGAAATCCCTCTACATAGAACACTTTTTCACATGGAAAATTTTTCATTATCTTTTATTCCCTCAAAAATGGCCTTAGACAATTTGGATTCAAATTATTTTAATCACACAATGTATACATTTTACTTTTCTGGAATTGGTTTATGTAGTCTTCCTTCTGATTAAGTTTTCTATAATAGATAAGAAACTTTACAGGTAAATAAATGTTGCAGATGTGAAAATTATTAGGTTCAAGTAAATTTCTGTTTCTAAGCTCTGAGTTTGAAAATATATTTTTCAAAACTGTAAAAGAAAGTCAACAGCTTTGCCAATATCTATCAGCTACCTCATACTCTAAATATTTTCCCCCAATAACATCACATTGGTTGTTTGATTTTGGTAAAACCTCGTACATGGTCCAATTGTCATAGACCATGTGGCAAGAATGACTGAAAATTGTCATCCCTTATCTAGTTTTGATAAACTTGAAATTTGTTTGCTCATTTATTTGATAAATTGTTACTTATTTTTGTTTATCCATTAGTAGGATAAGACAGAAAATTGACCCTTAGCTTTATTCTACTTTTCTACTTGCCACTTTATTCTACTTGTTGGAAAATTGGGTAAAGATTTATGGTTTTGAAATTGCAGTATCTTATAAAACCAACTTTTATTAGTGAAATACGAAAACAGTTAAGTCTAATATAAAAATGTAGACGCGTTTATATAAAATCAAAATATTTCTGGCGTTAACAATTTCTTTGTTTTATAAGTGGCTTGAGCTGTCAAACAGATTAGGCTTTAGTCACCTATTTTTCTTCCTTAATTTTCAAAGGAAAGGAATTCAATGCCAACTTATCACTATCCATTTTCAAGAAATTTCAGTTGCTTAAACCTACTTCAAAACTCTTTTACCTACAATGAAATTGCAATAAAATCATTTTTGCAAAAGTGTATCTCCTTTATGATTAAGTACCTTGAGGAACAGCTTTTCATAAAACAATTTAGAGAAGAGAGTAAAGAAGGTGATGTGAAAGTTAACTCAGATGTGGCTATGCATGTGTCATAATTTACTATTTTATATAATGAACAATCATAATGAAGGCGACACGCAAATCAGTATATACCTTAGTGTTAGTTGCTTCACACTGAAGGATTAGCAGAGCTGTTGGTGCATTTATGAGGCTGTAGTAGTCTAAAGGGTTCAACTTGTTTAAAAACAGGACATTTTCTGAGCCTGCGTGGAGTAGAAAGGCGGAATTATGATGGCGATTGGGCGTGGAATGGCCTCATTAACGAAGACAAACACAGGATGGCTAAACTAAACACAAGAAGAGCAAAGCGGCGCCCGTTTGTCTACTGTTTAAAAAATAATAACAAAGGCCTGACGCTAACCTTCTCTGTTTTGTTTCTGCTCTTGTTTATTCGCTATTAAACGTCCTTAGAAGTTGAGAAGGGTGCACTGGTGATTGTAAACAGTTCATTCCTCATCCCAAAAATAGTAGTCGTAGGGCTCTAAAACTCCTATGCATAATAGTTCATTATACATTAATGGAGAAAAAAACGCATGTTACATAATTGGAGTCCGAGGGATTTATCCCGAGCAAATGTACTAAGAGGATTATCTGTTTAAATGGCCTGGCGTATAATACATCACTTTTTGACGATCATATTACATTTATATTTATTGAATTTCGCTGACAAACGTTATGGTGATTTTTGGAATAACATTGGGCAACCATGAAAATGTTTCGGACTTTAAACTAGTGAATTTACAAGTATTTCCATCTGCTGAATTAAAAAATCAGCATAAAAATGATAGATTAGCTCTTGTTTTAAAGATAACGTAACAATTCATTTTTAGAGCGAAGATTTTAAATTTGGGGGAATTTTTTGAGAGTTGGCACACCTCTCGAATGGCAAAACACAATCAGAGAGAAATTTTGGAAATTAAGTCATGCAAAATTTAAGGAAGGCATTTTTGTCGGACCACAAATAAGAGAACTTGTAAAGGATCCTGCATTTGACCAAATTTTGGAGGGGAAAGAAAATGAAGCCTGGGAAGCCTTCAAGGGTGTTTTTCGTGGATTTTTAGGCAGCAAAAGAGATGACAACTACAAGCATTTGATGACAGTGCTCCTGCAAAAATACCGTAACCTTGGATGCAACATGTCCCGTAAGATCCATTTTCTCCACTGCCACCTAGACCTTTTCCCTCCTAGTTGTGGAGCTGTTAGTGATGAACATGGGGAGAGATTGCATCAGGACATTTCTGTTATGAAACAAAGATATCAGGGCCGTTGGAATGAAGTAATGCTGGCGGGTTACTGTTGGTCTTTGTATAGGGATTCTGCGGAACTCCATCACAAGAGGCAAGCTAAAATACGACGAATTCAATAGGCCACCACATAATTCTCTTAAGACACGACTATCTGTGAAGTATTTTCCCAGAAATTTAGAACTCTTAGCATGTAATTACCAGGTAGAAAAAATCAAATGCACTTTCATTGTAGTTAGCATATATGTAATTAAAATGTATCATTTTATCTTAATCCGTTAATATGTAATACTTCCACCTTGTGTATATCATAGAAACTAGAGGTAATACAATTTTTCCATTGTCATTTTTGGTTTTCTTAACCCAAAATGGGTAGCAATTGCCTCATGAAGTCCTCGAAACATTTTTTTTACCCAGTGTAATTGAAGTGGTGTAAGGAGTAAAATTAAAAGGATAGGTTTCTAGCTACGTCTTTTGTATTTTTCGTAATGTTTATAGTATGAATTTAAATGCAAATTAATAATAACCATGAAGATTACCATAATGTGTGCTGCTAGTGAGGCAGTGAGTGGTGTAGTGTTTAACGCCCGATTTTACTACATGAGATGGCGGGGGAAACCGCAGGTCCCGGAGAAAACCCGCCCCAGCGCCCTGTTGTCCACTACAAATCTCACTTTGCGGTCGCCTGGGATCGAACCCAGGCCGCTTTGGTGAGAGTCAAGTGGTCTAACCACTGAGCCAAATCGCGGCCCAGTTAGTGGCGTGTTGGTGGTAAAATCCAGTACATTATGTGAACTAATAATTATCTCATTTTATCAGTAAATGAAATTCCCCAGTTAAACATTTTAACGTTTATTTAATATTCCATGAAATACTAATACTTTTTTTCATTTTAATGCCTCTTTCCTAATTTGGTAATCTAGTAATCGATATTTACCTGCTGTCGTGGGCACTTATTTAGACTACTCCAGCTATCGTGATTTAGCAGCTATTTTCACACTTGGTTCTTATTTTATTAGGAATTGACCTTGTCACTCTACCTTAGCTCCTTCCTCTGTTGGTGAAGCATTTGTGCCTCAGTCATGAGATAGCTCTTGAAACCCATAGAAATATCAAGCTCGTCGGAAATTAGGTGAAGTCGAATGCCGCCCTCCCTCTTTGATAAATTTGGGCATCATTAGTTATTAGCAGAGTTTCGTGTATTCTCCCTCATGTTTCTTCTCATTCTTTAACACTCCCATTTTTCTCTCCGTAAAATTTCGCTCTCGTTCAATGCTTTGAAAACGAATATTTTGTGGTGAAGATAAAACCAAGTTTAGATAAAACTTATTTTTCATATTATTCGATCGAAACTGCACTTTTTGTGTATTTAATAATTATCGGTAAGGCTAGGCGTCAACTTTTGAATATTCACCGATTTCAATAACAAATGAGCATTTACGCTTAGGATATAATAATCTTTTATACAGCTTTAAGATTAGTTGAAAATCTGTCAACTTTTCATAACTTCATTACTCTCAGCATCTCTTTAAAGATTCAAAACGTGGCCCTTTATATACTTAAGAGCACATTTTCTTCCAAAGCCCTTTGATTCACCTTTATTTTTCTTACACTTTTGTTCTACACGATGTAGTTAATAAGCAGTCTTGTTCAAATGTTCCAGCACAAACTCAAAGACGATGAAGTTAAAGCACTGATATAAGGTGACATACTTAGACTACTCAGTATAAACTAACATTATGTATAAACATACAAATAATTTTCACCACTTTTATGTTGGAATATTTAAATTCTGTTCAAAATTTCCGTTTTTGCATCGTTTATAACCCCAACTAATTAATATTACAGGAAGAACAATAGCAGTTTTATCAGTTAATAGTAAATATATGTGTTGTGAAGTTTAATACATATGTCATAGTTTTATTCAAGAAGTTCGTCGAAAACTGTAAAGGTTCAGGTAAATACTGCAAAATTAGGAAATTTGAACTTTTGATACATTTAAGGGACAGACCAATGTGCTGCAAAAGTGAATGTGGAAAAGCAGATACAGATCTTATGCATTAATTAACCATCATTACGCATTCAACTCGAGAAACTAGAAATCCAGTAAGAGATAAAGATGTATAGAGGAAGGTCGTGCAGTAACGGCCGGGTTAAGTTTTTTGACTGTACTCTGTAACTCTGGTGGTTAATCGGAATCTTACTATATTATTCTCTTACCTCAAGACATGTTCCATAGATACTATAATCTAATGATTTTTTATTTTTAGTTATAGTACTTTATTACATCGAAAGTAAAACATCTAGAATTATAAGGCTTGTAGAAAGTGTCTTGTAGTGTCGGCCACTGTCTTTTCTGTTATAATATAGATTGTCAGTAACACATTGCACTGCTACATATAGAAAAATAGTAGAATACAAAAGCTTGGGAACTTATTGTCACTATTTTTGCTCAATTTACATATGTTTAGCTCACTGGTTTACAGAGATCGCAAATATAGCGCTGCTATGGGCCTCAGAATATCTTCCGTGTGCTAAGAGCTACACTAACTACCATCAAGCTCTCAAAGCAGACAAAGAACTGAAGAGAGGAAGAAGATATCCGACTATAGCGCACGTGGATGCACAAGCTTGCTACTGCTTACTGAAAACTTCTGCCACATGGAAGCGAAACGGGAAATCACAAGATGCTATTAGAAGCATATTTTTCAATGGTTTCTGTGCGCATTTTTGGTGTTTAACCTAGTTATCTAACACAGCAACATGCATATGTGTTTACTTGAGAAGTCAGTTGCGAAAAAGTACGAGAGTTTTAAGCTCTTTTAAAGAAACTCACCACCATTTATAGCAATTAACCTCTTATTTGAAAATATGTAAACAAATACTGTATACATTAAGCATCCAAAAATTAACAACAATTTCTGATGAGTTATATTTACATGACTTTCTGTGCCCACTCTTATTTATTTTTGTAAATATTCGATCAAGTATTCCTTTTATTTAATGTGGAATGAGATAAAAAGTTGTAGAAATAATTACTTATAGGGACAAGAAAAATAGAGAAAACAAAATCTATAGTCATATGTTTAAATATTAGTTTCTATACGCCGATTTTAAATTTCGCACGCTTTCCATCATATCTCAAGAAGGGACTGAAAAGCAACAGTAATTTTTTTTGAATAAAATTACTTATAACATATTCTAACCAACAAAATCCGTATCCAAAATGTGTAATATCGTGTAACGTTTATTTGAAACAAACTTAAGCTCAAAAGAAAAGTATGTACGTAACTCTTGACATTTACCATAACCTATTATACATAGTGTTCTTTTGAATAAGGAGCACTTCAAAGCTGATTCCAAAAAAATTCAAGGCATTCGCTATATTTACCCTATAGATATATTTCACCTGATCATCGAAGTACCGAAAAAACCAGCTGGCAGGAAAGAAGGAGACAGATAATGTCCAAGGCACGCCCACACGTATGAATGGTTGGTACTTGCTGAAAGAGTGGCGGAGAGGGAGAGACGGAGTGACGTCTGGATGGTTCTCTCATTTTCTAACTGCGTCGTGAAACTTCGGCAACTTTCGAGCAGGTCCGCTGAGTTCTAGAGCGAGTGGAGGTATAAAATAGCCCCGGCCAGTCAGGTGGAGGATGGCCATCAGCCCACAGAAGAGCTCTGCCCTTATGCTGGGGAAGGTCCTCCGCTGACTTTTCTTGGGTCCGATCTGCCAAATACCTGGGTGTCCGACTGGACCGCGGCCTCACCTTCACCCCACATGCCCATGCAGCGCTCAGGCAGTTGTACCCCATATTCCCATCGACCATGCCCACTCGCCTGAAACAACGGGTATATCGTGCGATCATCCCGCCCCGATCCTGTATGGATGTGAGGTCTGGGGATCAGTGGCTCTTACCACCATCCGCAGACTGCAAGCCGTGCAGAACAGGGCGCTTAGGATGGTCTACAATGCCGAACGTATGTTTCCATCATACATCCTACACTCCCATTCTGGCATACCTTCTGTTGAGGACGTTGTGCGTGAACGCTCGCACACATTGTATGCCAAAATTACATCCCATCCCAACCACCTAGTTAGCACACTAGGGCAATATGACCACCGTGTGCCCAGGAGGAGAAAGAGCTATCGCCTCCCCAAAGACGCCCTTGGGTGGTGAGACCAAGCTTCTCATCCCTTCAGCATTACACCGGCCACACTAGGGCTGGATTTGGCCTGTCGGCTGACCCCCGGCAGTCAGGTCCCCCTGCGTGACCCAAATGCGAACCACAAACTAAATGGTCCCCAAACCCCGACCTCTCGCGCCTGGCCCCGCCACACTGGACGGACCCTGCAAAGCAGGCCGCTCCTAGCGTGGCGGCTTAGGGCACTGGCCTCCTATTTGGAAGCTCATCCCGTCGCCAGGAGTACTAGGAGAGGCCGAATCAGGTCCATCAGTTAACAAGGACATCCAAACTTTGAAAAAAAGACCAATCCTATAAGTCCGCACGGGTAAATCCTCTCAGCGGATAGGTACCGTAGCGCTCTGCCCACCGTCCGGGAGCACCCGAACGACTTCTTCTCGCTCTTGGCTCTTGGCGAAAGCAGAGTTTGGCAGGAGCCGAGAGTGTGCAGAGAGTCAGTCACCCGAGAGACGAGGGGCAGTGTGGACGTGCGGCAGACGAACTTGAAGATTTCGTACGTGTGTATTACGGCATTCTGCTGATATTAGAGCTGTACAACTGTCTTTCTACGGAAATAAAGAACATTTTGTATTTCTGCAAACTGGACTTTAATTTTACGAACACAAAAGGTCGCAATATCAAATGTGTTGTATTTGAAGCAGTATTGTTAATTGTCTTATCAAAAATATTCCCATTAAAGAGAAACTTTGGTTATTACCTCGAAATCTTCATATCTCTGCTTTGGAAGCTATTAAACATAAAACCAGGTTACCAAATGAGCGAACAACCTATTTTTAAGTTAAACTAAAACAGAACAATTTATAAAATTCTTAGCAAATGTCGTAATTATTGCAGAATAAATTTTGTAGAACACAAATAGCATTTCAAGTAATCATGTCTTAAATTTATTTTCAAAATCTATACTTATATTACAGAGAGAAAATGTGTGTATCACTGAACAGATTTTTATAATAATCATTCTTTCCCATTGAAATGCCCAAGTAGTTCTGAGGTTTCCTTTGACTTTATTGCGACACCTTGGATTTAACTAGATAATGCTTATTTATGAAGGAGGTTTGACTTGAAGTTGAGAATGCTATGGAGCAGAGGAAATTTTCGTTGCTCTACAGTTGTTACTGCACTCCAGAGTATATAAATAGAAGCTAGTTACATTTTATTGCAAGGAATATCAATACATGACTATTATGAATCACTTAAAAACAGAGGAGAGAGTTGCAAAAGCGACGAACAATCTTATATTTGTTTCTTTAATTGCCATTATATTGTCAATATATCGTGTCAAAATCTCAAAAAAGGCTTAATTTTTATACCTATTGAAACTTTAGAAGCCTAGAACTTTATCAGGTGAGGAGTTTTATTTTACTTCTTTAGGACTATGTTGAATTAACATTGATAGCATCCTATTCTAAATAGTGTAAAAGGAAAAAGTAACGATATTTTGTATGACATATAGAGAAAACTATAATTTGTAGAAAATACTTATTTCTGTGAAAAATACCTGTCCGAGATCACACTGGGCAAAAAAAAATAATTTTTTAATGTTTCAACCACTTCGTGATGCAATTCCTACTAATTTTGGGTTCAGAGAAAGAAATATGACAATGAAAAATTTTTATTAGCTCTAGCTTCTATGATATACACAACGTGGAAGTATTACATGTTAACGGATTGATAGAAAAGGATACATTTTAATTACATACATGCTAACAACAATGAAAGCGCATTTGATTTTTTTAAACTGGTAATTACATGCTAAGAGTTTTAAATTGCTGTAAAATACTTCGCAGATAGTCGTGTCTGAAGAGAATCATGTGGTGGCCTATTGACTTCGTCGTCTTTTAGCTTACCTCTTATGATGCAGTTCCGCAGAATCCCTATACAAAGACCAACAGTAATCCGCAAGCATTACTTCATTCCGACGACCCTGATATCTTTGTTCCATAACAGAAATGTAATGATGGAATCTCTCCCCATGTTCATCACTAACAGCTCCACAACTAGGAGGGAAAAGTCTAGGTGCAAGTGGAGAAAATGGATCTTAAAGGACATGTTGCATCCAAGGTTACGGTATTTTTGCAGGAGTACTGTCACCAAATGCCTGTAGCTGTCATCTCTTTTGTTGCCTAAAGTCCATGAACAACACCCTTGAAGGCTTCCCAAGCTTCCTTTTCTTTCCCCTCCAAAATTTGGTCAAATGCAGGATCCTTTACAAATTCTCCTATTTGTGGTCCGACAAAAATGCCTTCCTTATTTTTTGCACCACTTAATTTCCAAAATTTCTCTCTGATTGTGTTTTGTTATTTGATAGGTGTACCAACTCCCGAAAAATCCTCCAAATATAAAGTTTTCATTCTAAAAATTAGCTGTCTCTTTATCTTCAAAACAAGAGCAAATCTATAATTTGTATGGTGATTTTTGAATTCAGCTGATGTAAATACATGTAAATTCACTATTTTTAAGCCCGAAAAATGTTCATTGTTGCCCAGTGTTATTGAGAGTTACGCACAGGTATTAGGGGTCTAAGTGCAGATATTACCATTGGTAATTCAGGTTCTTGTAATGAACATAATAATTTTTACTTCATTTACCACCTAATACTTTGGGTTACTGAAGGAAATACGATTTTAGATTGATTAGTACCTCCAATTGTGCGTGCCACACACAAGCATAGGTGTTCATTTTCCCCGAGGGTGCAGGACGACTTGTTGTGAGAGGTAAATCAGAGCAGACAATCCTTGTAGTAACGACTGGGAAATGAGGCTCACGAAAGTTTATCCTTGTATTTCAAACTTTTTTTTTTTTTAAATTGTTCCATTTATACCCCGCCTTTAACTACAACGGTCATATCGGCGGCTGTTCTCCTTTGGAACACGTTGAGGTTTTAATCATTAGATCACGCACACATTCACACTCTCATTCATACTTCCAGACTCTGGGGAGGATGACGAATTATCTTGGTTGGAGAAAAATCCCCACCCCACCGCCGGGAATCGAACCCTGGATCCCTAGCACGGCAGGCAGGTGCTCTACCGACTGAGCTACGGGGCCAGCCATTTCAAACTTATTCATCTGCGTAATATGTAACTGCATTCAAATGTTTTCTGCACGGCTAATACCCCAGACTAACCTGGGCCAATAAGACCAGTACTGAAATGTGAACAGGTGGAAGCAATGTGTGGAGTCTATACAGAAAGGCGATATCTATTTCATGTCACAAACGGAGCTGAAAACACCAGGTAGAAAATTATAGATGTGTTTGGGAAGAAATCGTTAAACATAAAAAATAAGGCACTGAAATCGATACATATAAATGCAGGTATTATCAAACTATTTGTATATATACCACTAATATCACATTGTGACTTTGTGGGTTCCTAGAATTAAAAGTCCAATTTGCTGGAATTCTAAATGTTCTTTAATTGCGTAGAAACACTTTGCGTCGCAGCAGAATTACATCACATATCACAATCTACAGCACCAAGGTCGATGACAATAACAAACAGCTTACTCAACTTCCACTGTTGACAACACTCTTCTTACATGTCTTTACAACACCTACAGCTGTTTTCTGTTTACTCACAACTTTTGTTTTACAACTGTCCTCTGGCGTGTTGCAATCTCATATATCTCATTCATAATTCGAGAGACTTCTCGAGCAAATAAGAAAAACAATTCTCTGTCAGTCGAGATATCACTCGAACATTCTTCACGTGAAACCCTATCTGGGCCGGCAAGTCACTTATCTCAAGCGCTGTGTTTATCTGCTTATGCAAGTACTTTATTACCACGAAACATCCGCCGTCTGTTATCTATTTGTGCCGAAATTTTATGTCCGTTGCCGTGACAATATATAACGTGCAAGTGTGTGAAACATAACCAAATACAGTGAGATCCATATAAAGCTGAACCATTTCAATCGGCCATTATTTCCGTTTGAAAGCTAGTAGAATGTAGAAATTTGTTTTAATGATCTCAGTGGCTGTGGGAGATTTGACAACACTGACAAGTGTTGACAGTTGACAGTTAAAATGTGCCATTTCCTTTGATATGGGTGTAGACACTGAAGTTTATATGGGTATCTTCAATACATTTGTGGAGCAGCTGGATGATATGGAATTGAAAGAAGGTTATTTCCAACAAGATGGAACAACGTGCCATGTATCTAATGACACCATGGCACTTGTCACAAGTTTCTTTGATAATCGAATAATATCAAGATCCCCTGACCTAACCTCACCGGATTTTTTTCATGTACGGGTATCTAAAAATAGGGTGTACGAGAGTAGACCACGGACAATTGATGTGCTCAAGGAATCCATTCGAACCGAAATAAGTAATAAGAAGGGCATATAGAACGCTGCCGGCGGTTTTAAAATAAGACCAGATCAACACTGCCGGCGTTTTAAAAAAAGACCAGATAAACTACACAACAATCCATGATCTGATACAACCCACAATATTAGTGTTTAGTTGTGTTTGCTCGCTTTGAACCTCTAATACCATATAAAAAAATTCACGAGATTGAATTTTTGCTTTTCTTGTGCTATACCATCTGCATGGATTTAGGATAAATGTTAAACCTGTTTTTGGGATACTGCAGACATTTGATGCATTCCAATAATGTTATCCTGAAAATCCTGAAGATGAAGCAGATCATGATCACCAATTGAACGACAGGTGACGATAAGATAGATAGTGCAAACAATTGCACCACTTAGAGTAGTACCTTTGAAGTCTAGATGCATTTTCCAACCAAGGATAGTGCCTGTTTCTGGAGCTTCCCATAGCTTTATGCAGTGATAACCATCTGAATTAATTTGGTTGATTATTGCGTGAGTTAAGGTGTCGATATTTCTACGCTGGCGGCGAACACTCCTTGTGTATCAAGGCATGCTTACTAGCAAGATGACGCAAGATCGAGTGATGTTCCCTGTACATATATTGGCCTAAACAATTTTGAGCTTGTTAAGAGATGACCTTCTCCAAGACTGGTGCAACTGTTAATGTTCTACGCAGTATCGCTCATTCATGGTGGGGCGGGGATGCTTCCATATTACTTCTGCTATATCGTTCCCTAATTCGGTCGGTGCTGGACTATGGCTGTATCTTCTTTGGCTCTGCTTCCACATCGGTCTTGCGCAAGTTGGATATCGCTCAGTACCGTGCTCTTCGATTTTGTCCGGGTGCTATTCTTTCTACACCGACGAATGCACTTTTGGTTGAGGCCTCAGGACCTCCATTGGAGATCCGTCAACAGCTCTTAACCCAGCGCTTTCTATTGCGAGTTTTCTCCGTGGACGCCCACCCGTATTGCGGACGTTGCAGTATCTTGCTGCTAATTATCTCAACGCGGATTTTCCAGCTGTACGACGATTGCCCTTACTCTTACTGGGTTTTCGGTATCTATACCACACTTTTCCCTTAATTTTGAAAAATCACTCTCTTCCGGGATTTCAATATCCATATGACTTACACTTCTTGAATATTTCGGTGCATTATCTTCCTGAACACATCCCTCGGAGCCCTGACGTGAACGTCGCCCTCTCTCATTTCTTGCAGGTTACATGGCCAGATTTCACCAGGATTTACACCGATGGTACTAAATCTGCTGATGGAGTAGGTTATGCATACGTCTGTCCTTCTACTAATGCCCTGGCTCGATACCGCCTACCTATGGAGACTTCCAACTACACTGCGGAGGTTCTGGCCATTCGTGACGCTTTGCAATATGGGATTTCTCAGGGCTTCCCCAAACTGCTGATCTTAACCGATGCGCAGAGTGTGCTGCAGAGACTCTCATCTCCTCGTTGGACGAGAGATATGCACCGTTATCTTTACGAGATACTGACGTTGGTGAACAACGCTACCATAGCCGGACATCAAATTCACTTCCTTTGGATCAGAGGGCATGTCGGAATTCGATACAACGAAGTCGCCGATCGCCTGGCAAAAGAGGGAGTCATCCAAGGCACCTTTCAAGGCCTCCAACTACCCTACACGGATTTCTTCCCGGTCTTTCAGCGTGACGCCTATTGTCGCTGGAATGACGCCTGGATTCGTTCGCAGTCCATCAAAAGCACACACTACGCCGCCGTTCAGACGCATCTATCCACGACCCCTTGGTTCTCCAGCTTCAGAATTGCACGTCGACATCTCACCTCCATCATTAGAATGCGACTTGGACATGGATGTTACCCTGCGCATCTACACCGACTACGTCTCATCGATTCCCCTGTATGTCCTGATGACCCAGGTGAAACCGCTGACCTCAATCATCTCCTGTTCAGTTGCTCTCGCTACCGAGCCCACCGTTCTTCCTTCCTCCGCCGCCTACTTCAGCAGTCTGTTCCTTTTCCCGCTAGCGTCAACACCATATTACAGTTATGCCACAAACCTGTATACAAAGCTCTTCTGCAATTTCTTAAAGAAAGTGATCTACAGATCTAGTCCCCTCTCGTCCTCTTAATTTTCCTTACATTATTTTTCTTATTTTTCCCTACCATGGCCATATGGGATTTTACCGAAGGCCAAAAAAAGATGACCTTGGGGTTACGGCGTGACCCCGCTGCGCCTAGAGCATACTCTCTGTAAAACTTCAGAAAATATGGTGAGACGAGTGCAAACATGTATAGATGCTGGTGCACACTTCCAACATTTTCTCTAAGATGTAAATAGTGTAATGTTGTGTATTATATTCTCCCAAAGTTGCACGCGTGTCCTTTTATTGGTTCCAATGTTATGGTATATTGAAATGGTTCAGGTTTATATGGATCGCATTGTATTAAAAAGCTCTGCTTATAGGAAATTAACTTATGACACCTTTTTTAGATATCTTGCGTAATAATTGATAGGTTTCCTTTGAACATAAAGTTGTTTTGGTAACATTTCTGTTTCTTTTCACGGGCGTATAATGAATATGAAGAGCAAGTTCAGCTTTAAGCCGCATCGCTGTGAATAATTGTCCGATGTGTTGTTATTTTCCTCTGCACGAAAACAGCGTAATTCATTACTACAGAGACAAAGTGTTACACTGTCATTAAGGTTAGTACGCCATACAATAGTTTTTGTTTAGCCTGACTTGTTTTTTCATGTAGATAGCGAGGGGAAAAAATGCATGAAAGGCAAAAGAATGTTGATATCACACTGTAGCATCTGTGGCAATAAAACTACATTTATCCCACGGGACTTTACTCCAATACATTTTGGTAGGGGTGGGGGATACGCATGCAGTTTACCCTCCATGCATGGTCCTGAGGGATAACAGTGGCGTGTAAATTCGCTTAAAATTTCTTTGTGTGCATTATATTAATTTTTAAATATATATCGAGGACGTTGAGTGAATAGCAAACACATATAGAAATGAACATGGATGTATCCTGGAAAAAGAGAAAGAAATCTGGGAACAAATGTTTCATATTTATTACAGGCTATAACCTAAAACTTCGCTATTGACTGCACGCCAGAGATATCTCTTTTTTAACTCATTTATAGATCGATCAGCGCATCTGCGCTCTACAGATCATTGATCATAGACATTATTTACTTACACGATACAATGAATAACAATCACATGAGGAAAGACCAAATGGGCCCCACATAAATAGGTACATTTTTGTTTTAAGTATTACAGAAGATGTTGTGAGAGCTGATCCAGTGGTAGACGACTCCTGCCGCGGTTGAAAAGCTGGATTTTCTGCCAAGGGAATAGTAAATGGCTCTGGAGACGTGTTCTAGGTTTTTGTAGAACTGTTCGGCTTGTGAAGATATTGAATGTCGAATGGTTGCTGATTCCAGTTTCTCTATGTAGTTGACTATTTCTGACAAACCATGGTGCATTTGTTGAGATTCGTAATACTTAGTTTTGAAATGTCTGGATACGTTTGATTTCGGAAGGACTTGCCCTCCCCAGACTGGGCAGTCATATAGTAGGAGTGGTCTTAATAAAGTCGTGTAGAGTAGTGTGCAGTATTTTTAATTTGAGTGAAGATCTTTTGTTGAGAAGAGGGTAGAGCTGAGCCAGGCTTGCTCGAGCTAGTTTGATTTTGTTACTTATGTATTGTTTCTATGTAAGTCGTCGATTCATGAGTACGCCGAGGTATTTAACTGTTTCAGGGCATAGGTTTCACTGGGAATGTTACTGGTGGAGGATTGTCCAGTCTGCAATAGGGTAAAGGTCATTGCTTCACATTTTTGCTGGTTGAGCAAGAGATATCTTTGGAAATTCGAAACAAGGGTGGAAAAACAGGAACGCACCTTTTTAAGAGCAATGCAGGGGCGTAACGATCTCTGTTTAACTTGATATTTCAAAGACCATTCCAATGGTAGTGATGATTCAGTGGATTTATTTGCGTTTTTAAACGTTTTAAAGGAGCATGTTCTAAAGTTGTCTTAGCTTGTAAGGTTTGAATTTCAACCTAAGAAATATGTTTTCAATATTTTCACAAAACAGTTATTCTACCCTTATAGTATTGTGTTGAAAACCGAGTAGACTATTGCATAATAACTCTCCTGGCGGTTTGCCCGCAGTTGGTAGAAATATTCACATATAAAACCTCGAAAGTCAGAAATTCACGATTTGATGTGTATAAAATATGCTTATATTTTATATTTTATTCCTAAATTTCCGCTGGAGTTTTACAACTTATACCCAAAATTACATTTTCTAGCAATTATGATCAGCTCTCATTTAATAAGCAAAGTGCATCTGATACAGTTTATGCCTTCTTGTGATTTTCGAGTATAAATATTAGTTTAATAATTTGTAAAAATTTACACAGTTTGATGCTTTTGTGTTGCATTTTCGTGAATAATTTAACTACACATTGAAGCGTATGACCTTCTTAATGCAGTGTCTTGAAATTTGAGGGAACAATATGTAAAGCTGCGGAGAAATAAATTTGCGAATTTATGAATAATCTATGGTTATACTGAATGCCTCCATTTTCATGGGCATTTAAAATTATTTCCACACCATACGCACATAGATTTTTATCCGCTAAACACTTTTCATATATTTCAGTTAACCTCAAAATTTGTGATCTTTATATCTCTATGACTTTCTAAATATTAGTGCCTTCCTTTTGCAAAATATTCTTATGAAAACTTACTTTTGTATCCGATTCAATGTTATATGCTAACCCACAGATTGCACCCCCTTTATTGGACCTCACCAAAGAGAACTTTTAAAATATAAGGTCACAAACCAGTCAAATTCAAACCAACTTGGAGAAATTGCTACTGTACAGAAAGGTTCTTAGCAGAAAATTGTGTATTTAAGACACTTTTCTCAAACTATTTCAAAAAACTTCGGGGTATATACGTCAACTGTAATATTTTAGTCGAAATCGTTAGATATAAGTTTGAAGTTAGAAAATTCCGACAAATGTTCCATGTAACTTAGGTTGGCGAGATTTTGTTACACATTTTTATGTTGCATCTTGAAAACATGCTTGGTGAACTTCTAAGTCCTCCCTCTCTGGATTCAGAGGTCTAGGGCATATATTTCTAGTTAAAGTTCGATACAACATTTTTGGATGGAATGGGATAAATTAATGATTTCCCAGTTTTATACAATTTTCCAGGTTCGATGAAATTGCTAGAATTCCAAATTTTCAAGATCGAGAAAACGTATAACCTATTATTGCTCTATTTTTGTTGGTCTAAAGTTGGAATTTTTTCTTCACTAACATGGCTTATAGAAGAGTGTACAGCATTGTCACCTGGGTAGCCTAGATGTTGTGTCTGCCTCGTGTTCAAGAGGTCCCAAGCTCGAATCTCGATTAGGGTGAGCTACCTGTATAATACTTTTTCCCTTATCCTGGAAGGCGAATATCGGGTAACTCTTAGCTCCATGGATCACAGACTCATTCATCGTCCCGATATGACTTGACGCTGTAGGATGTAAATTACAACAAGAAATGTACAACGTTGTACGCATATTGTTTCTTCTAACTGTATGTACCGTAGATCACACCTAGAGCAAGTGTGGAATGGTTCCTTAATTACTTATGTCAAAAAAGTTATTATCGGACCACTGTAAATTTTCTTATTAAAGTGTTATTAAAATATATTATGTAATGAAACATATATAAACAAGATGTTAATGAAAATGCTTCCTGAGCACCATATCTGAATAATTGGAAATAGTATTTTCATTCCTACAAAGTTTACGTAAGCCAATTAGACGATCAATGGTTATTATGGTTATTTTACTGCTGTTTAAATTTCTTTCGTTGCGCATCTATATAAATTATATGAAATATTACATGCCACTTAAAATTTATGGTTTTCACTAAGAATACACGTTTTGAGCATCCCTTGATTGTAATAGGCGTTTTAGAATGTTTGAGTGAGTGAGAAAGTGCAATATATCTCAAATGAAATGACTGTTAAATACTATAGCTGGCATTTAGTTTGTATCCTCCAAGGATGCAACAAGAAGCGTTTCTAGAAAATACCCTCATCCCCTACCAACGTTCTTAGAAAACATTTACAATATGTTTATTTTCTCAAAGCTATATAGATTTGCAATTAGAATATTATTTCATTTACTTTAACTAACAAGTCATATATCTTGAATTTTCTGCTTCAACCTGAATGCTTGTTTTATTATGCTATACATTAGCCTGAAGCTGAATAATTTGGTACAAAAGGTGCGAGGGATGGTTAATGATTAATTATTCTCAAATTTTGTGTCGATCTTGAAGAATTCTTGTAGATGTATGCCTCGGCGCCCTGGAGCAATAAGTCTTCTCCCTCTCTCTATTTCTTTCTCTTTCCCTTTCTCTCTCTCTTTCTCTCTCTCTCTCTCTCTCTCTCTCTCTCTCTCTCTCTGGCCGTAGTATCGGAGCGAGAATAATTTGTAGAAAATAATAACAACTTTTCTCTTCTATAAAAATCTTGAAATTTATTCCACAAAAACCTTTATTATATCCTCTCAGAAAGTTAAACTCTGTAGACTATGTCCTTTTATAAAATGATCAATACTGCATCCTTGCAGTTTAAGATTCTGCAGACTTAGAGATCGGCACCACAGATAACAGATCCTTACACTTCGATGACCTGATGCAGAGTGACGCCAAAACTATTTGCATATTCTCGAATCTCTGCACAAGAATTTTCTAGAAAAATCTAAATTACCTTTATCCCATGGTTCACGTCACAACATTACGTAATATCACATTATTATAACCAATAGAAACACTGTTACGTAAGTTGTCATTCTGTGGCCTACTCGGTTTTATATTCCATTTTATACAAATCACATTTCCTAGAAAAATCCATAGAAAACTCCCAAATATATGAATAAATATGAAATAGCCGTTAAAAACAGTAAAATATAGTAATATAAAAGCTTGTCACATAAAAATGAATGTATTTCTACAAAGTTAGATTTATTGTATGTGTTCTGCCGTATTTACTGTGAAATACCCTTTTGAATTCTGAATTGGTTTTCATTTGTTTATAATAGTGACAGAAAGAGCAACCAGAATGTAGCAACTGGCTTTTAAACATTTGACTCTAGCTTTAACTACCGTATCCACATAACATGTAACAAAATATATAGTTTATGTAAGTCAATATAAATAAATGGGAGAAAAGGCTACACAAACAAAGGTTAGTGGAGAAAGTCATGTCAATATAAGACATTCTTTGTCTCTAACGTCACGAAATTATTATATTTGATCTAAATGGAATGATAGTTATAGGTAGAATTAGTGCAATTTCTATATCGAAAATTAAAAAATAATAGCGCAATTAAAGTTAAAAATAGGTATGATGCAATTAAGATTGTAATTATATTAGTGGGTTGATTATATAGTTTTATATTTATAGCTTTTACAACGTTTAAAATAACTCTCAAAATAACAATTTTAAAGCCAAAATGAACCCAGAGATATATTTTGTAAAGTGCATTCATCAGTTTTACTTTCTCTACTAATTACTTATTAAGTAGAGAAAATAATTGCATAGGACGAAAAGATTTCTCTTTAATACCCTTTAAGACCTGGGATCTAAAGCAAATAAAAATTGTTATAAAGATTTGTGTTGGATTGTGTACTTAAAAACTAAAGGTTGGTTAGTAAGCTTAGTATTTAACTTCAGCACATTTTCAATAGGAGAACCGAAGGTTTTATAAAAAATTATCTACCCACACCTACATTTATATAAAAAATATTTGCGAAAAGTGCGACTTTCTCAAAAATATTTTGAAGGCCTTCAATAAATAGCCATAAATTAAACTATTTATAACACATGAAATGCATACAGCGTGAACACCCTCCTAGTCATATTCATTCTGAATAAATTTTGCATAAATGGTAAACTTTGAGATACTAGCAAAATATCATTGCAGAAAAAAATGATTTTACTAAAGCAAAGAACTTAAGTAAAATAATTGTAATGGAATGCCCAGTTTCTAGATATTTTTTATCTTTTAAATTTTTAATGCGCGTTCTTAATTCAAATGGGCAAGTCATTAGGTTTCTTTCTCGTAGTTGTAGAACGAAAGTTCAACCTTCATGAGCAACGCGTTCTTAGAACATACTGTTGCTTGTATTTTCCTAATCCCATTGTGCCTACAAGTAAACATTTCTGTATATATGTATCTCGTTTGGCTTGAAATTCAAAGAAAAATAAACTTTTCTAAGAGAAGTTGTTTCAAGGTGTTTGGAAAAAGAATTTTTTGTTGCGTCTTTATGTCAGTTTATTTTGTATTTCGCTCTGCGAGCTTGTTTCGGTATATGTTGCATTATAGCACAGAATATATATTTTAATTTACTATTAAATTGTATTAAGCGTTAAAATGTATGTTCAGACAGAGTTAATCTGTTAGTTACATTGAAGAATAAAATAAAATCTGTATCATTATTATGACTTGAAAACATAAAAGCCATGCAGTGTTACAAAGTAAGCAGGTGAAAGCTGCCATTAGTAGAAAGTTATATATACTGCAGTGCGCTCTATGAATATTGCTGAAACTACGAACCACATTCTGGCATTTGTTTTGTAGTAGTGACCCAAAATATGATATAAAAACAAACGAGAGTAAATGGCAGCAATCATCGAAACATTGTAGTCTACCCAGGGGATCCAATGGGACCCAAGCGACCACTTATTTCTGTTTGTTGTAAATCCTCCTCTAGGGGTTTATTACATACATCGGAACAAAATAACAGCTGGCGAGCTTAAGCTCAGCTGTGCATATATTCATAAACTAGGACTATACCCGCTCAAGAGCTCATCAGACTTCTGTAGTGTTGATAGCTCTCCAAATCCCAGAGGATTGCAATGTGATCAGCTATGCTAAGTGGCAATGAAAAGGTGAGACCACAGAACGGAAAATTCAACGATCCCAGAGCTTTTATGTAATTGGAATAGCTGCTATAGAGCCCGTGAAAGGGTTACTGCTCTGAACGGGGGTAGTTTTTATTATAGTAGTATCAACAGCATAACTCCTACTTGGTTTGATAGCCTCGGCATCCTTTATACCGTGTGATACGAAGTGGTAATCATGTTTGATATTCAAACTGTCTGTTTATGTACTGGAAAGGCACGCAGCTAATGATAATGGGAACACAGACCATTATACACTTTGAATCAAGTTCTAGGTAAAACCTATCGTAAAACACTCCTTATATTAATGTTAGGAAACGATATTCATTATGCCTCTTAGGTATTGGAAAGGCGCGCAGCTAACAACAGCTGTTATCTAGTTTGAGTAACTTCTGGATGATAACCTGTCCTAAAACAGACATTCCCTATGTTACATTAGGAAAGGTCATTATACAACAATATTAGTAGGGCCTGGCTGTGGATTTTAAATACAGTTAATAATTGTCGTTCTTGGCAGAATTGGAACTCGCAACTCCGGGATCAGCATATGTATATACTAACATCGATATTAACTTTGAGTACTATTAACCTGACAATACCTAAGTAGCAAGATCACTAACAAGTCCAAGATCCCTAATTCAAAAGGGAGGCAGAACGATTAGAGAGAATTACTGACTTATATGGTCTCAAATATCAATATGACTTGTTAAAATTATGACAAAATAAGGAAAAACACAATGGCCAAAGGAAGAAATGGATCATAATTGAAATGAAAGAGAAAATAAATTGATT
This sequence comes from Mantis religiosa, assembly GCA_030765055.1. Taxonomy (NCBI): domain Eukaryota; kingdom Metazoa; phylum Arthropoda; class Insecta; order Mantodea; family Mantidae; genus Mantis; species Mantis religiosa. Next base: position 225,086,290 of record CM060947.1, on the reverse strand, counting down.
TGGAAAACTGGATGAACACAATTATAGTAAATTCAAGAGGTTCGAGGGAGTATTACTGCCTACATCGGTAGCGTAGATGGTTCCGTGTTTGTCCCAGTTCAAGAGGTCCCGAGTTCAAATCTCGGTCAGGGTGAGTTACCTGAATAAGTTTTTTCCGCGGTTTTCTCTTATCCTGAAAGACAAATGTTGGGTAACTCTGAGCCCTATGTGTCCCGAGCCCATTTGAGCATCATTTCACCCACTTCATTCACCGTCCAGTATGACTTAACGTTGGAGGACGTATACTTAAAAAAGAGAGTTGAGTCCAGAGGTTCTACTCCCATTAGCCTTGAACCCGTAGGAACAAGACCCGGGCCTCTTTCAACCAGGGAGTTGTCCGAGCTATCCCGTGAAGGGCGCCCGGCATACTCCGTGGGGCTTTCCATTAGGGCAAGACCTAGTTTCCTAACAAGCCCCCCCCCCCCATCTGGTCCTAGGGACACAAGACGGGACGGAAGTGGATACGCCACTTACGCGCGTCAACACTCAAGGTGAAGACTACCGATATGACCTCGGTGGGGCCGCCTGGTGATCTAGCACACCTTCTACTAGCTGAGCAGGCTAGTACCCGGAAACTTAATGGCTTCCCTCAACCCCGTCCGAAGACGTACCCAATCTCCCACGGGTATCGGGAACACGCTGCCCCCTCGAGACCATCCCAATCCGAACAACTCCCGAAGGAGGGGCTCGGCTGTTCGGCCCGAGGTTCCTCTAGTAACGTCAGAGGTACCACGAGTGCTAAGGGTCCGCAGCGCCCGCACTTTGGCAGCTGAAAGGGACGGATCCCTTCCCCTGCGGGAACTTAAAAAAAGAGAGTATTACCACTTAACATACCACTTAAACTGACAATAAAAAGAACAGAAAAATTTCTTTAGCACCACGGTGTTCACCTAAATTCAATACCTAAGTAAATTTAGTGACTTTAATCCATATGTAAAGAACGTACTACGTCTAAGGACTTCCAAAATGCTAACAAAGTCTAACGCAAAGTTATCTGACCTTAAGCACTTTGTTCTTTACTCTGTGCCGTTTGGTTTTCCCTTCGGCACTTTTTTTTTTACTTGCCCTTCCGGTTCGAGGCGTTGCTGTCACATTGCTTTGGTTTTCCGCCGTTCCTCTTTGGGGGCGCTGCGGTGCCCGAGGCTCCTTGGATGGCTCCCTCAAACCGGGAGGTGAGTTGTGTGCCTGGCTCGCGTCGCGTCGGTGTCTTTGGGTAAGTCCTCCATGTTCGGGTTTCCTTATACTCTCTTTGGGTTTTCATGCGCTGCCTTTTGGTGAGCCGTGTGGTTTTATGGGGCTCTTTCCTCTCAGTTCGGGACCAGAAGTGATTGTTACTTTATGTGTCTAGGTGGATCAATACAAAATGTAGCTGGAAGTAAATACTATATGAAGATAGGACAGAAGTTTATTGTTATTGTATGATTATGTACTGGTGAGCGCAAAGTGTAGCAAGAAAATAAATTCAAATTAAGGTTTGATAAAAGCTTTATGGTTTTAATTAATTTTATGACCCTGGGTTGGCCGCACAAGTCTATACAAATATTTGCAAGCTTATTAATTCGCATTTCGGTCAGCAAGAATACTCATTACAGCCATTACTTTTATTAGTAAGACAATGATAATCTTATATGAGTAATAGACATATTTACAGCAGCAATAAATAAATAAATAGTTTATAACATTATTAGATAAATATGGAAGTTGAGCTGGAAGTGTTCCTTATCAAAGGAACTTCCTGTATAATAAATAGGTTATATAGGATTTGTGCCCTAACTCTTAGTGTCTTCGGTCGCTCTAACCATTCAGCTACCATGGGAACGTGCCAGTACAACATAAAGTTCTCCAATGAGCGATCGGACAATTAGTTTGTATAATTTATATAATTACGATTTATTCGGTGAATGATTCTTCACGCATGCGGTTTATGGTATTTGTCCTGCTGATGATGTTGACTTGTTGATCAGCAGTGAATATAATACCGTTTGTCACGTGAGTACTTTGAACATATATAGCGTAAATATCTAAAAAGAAAAGTAAATTATTCGCGTATGTTAAACAAGGAAATATTGGAACTACTTCCACAGCATTCACAAAATTCGCCAAAAATTCGTTATTGGAAATCTAAGAAGCTTTATTTAGGAATCCTGCAACAGTATAAAAGGAAGATATGGTGCACTATTAGTGGTGAGATAATAATAGAGTGAATATTGTTTCGCAGGCAAGCTTTAGGAGTTAGTGTCGTGTGCAAAACATTTTATGACCTTTTTATGGCCAGTTAACTGGGAGAGAACGTGTTTTGCGACATCTCAGCAGAACTCTGCGACGGCACATGCAACAATTTCTATTTACAGAAAATTCATGACGTGTTTGAAGATAAGAGCTATCACTAACATATGTTGCATTCGTTCCTACAATTCAACCCCTTGCTATATTTATCTCCAGGAGGTGGCATTAAAACACATTAGATTCTTCAAAAATGTGTTTATGTTTCTCAGAGGAAAATACAAAGTTTAATCAGCATGTTCCTCCGCAGGTATCAGAAAATCATGAGCAATAGGGGCTGCAGTTTCAACTCTCCTTGTTTAATATACGTGTGTAATTTAATTTTAAATTTAAATGTATCTTATGCATGTTAGAAATGAGCGACAAGTCGTACTATTTAGTCTTCCTGTTACCGAACCGCTGATACAGCAACTAAGTTGCAGCCGGCCGCACGCCACGAAACCGGGTGGCTAAATGTAGTTTGCTCTGTATCGACAATTCATTAAACCAGCAACCATCTCCATGCACGGTGTGCACACTAGGTCGTTCAAGTTTACCCGCTGCACGCCGGAATAGCCTACCGTGCACTCCGTAGCCTTCAGAGCAGTGGCGGAATGCCGATCTTGCAATTTAAATGCACAATTGACTATGCAACAATAATAACCGAGTTGTGATATGAAGGATATAATTGTAACACAAATTGTTTTAATTGTTTCTTTCATTCTCATTCTACTATATACTCTTATTTTAATGGAAAAAATGAATAATTAATTGATAGTTTAAACAAAAGGAAAATAATCGACAATCTACTTACAGTACAGCAATATTAAATAGCAGCTCGAAGAAAAGCAATAAGCACAACATATTACTCAGAAGTGGAACCTAGATTTCTAAATTTTTGTTGTCTCTTTTAACACACTAGTTTTTCAAAATTAGATATCAATATTTGTGCAATACGTTGACATTTTAAGTTCTGATCCGACAATTGCCTTGTGCAGCGGTTTTTGTTTTATTTCATTAGCGGAAAAATTGTTCGCATATATATGCGATATACAAGGTGTGTTCGCCGCCAGCGTAGAAATATCGACACCTTAATTCACGCAATAAGCAACCAAATTAATTCAGATGGTTATCACTGCATAAAGCGATGGGAAACTACAGAAACAGGCACTCCTTGGCTGGAAAATGCGTCTAGACTTCAAAGGTAAAGTCTGTTTAGCCAACGTGTGTGCAGTTCCCAGTCAAAGGGACCTCAAAGAAACTGACCTTTCCGCCCACTAATGACCGTCATAAATCTATCTCCACACTTCAGAAATGGAACACTGACGTTGGGAACCAATGGCAACCCCAATTTTCTGAAAATGACAGTTGCATGTCTACTCCGCGTGGAGTCTCAGTTGCCAAAGTTCCAACTTCCAGTTGTTCTGTTTCATTAGGTGCAAGACGGTGATGTTAAAATGTTGCAACCTTGTAGAGGGGACCGTCAGGAAGGGGGTCCATGTTGTAAAACGATTATGAGGGTTTCTCAAAGAAAGCGGCCGCCGTGCACTTGCGTTGAGTAGATGGACTTTACTACTCTAAGTGGTGCAATTGTTTGCACTATCTTATTGTAACCCGTCGATCAATTGGTGAACATGATCTGCTTCATCTTGAAGATTTTCAGAATAATATAATTGGAATGCATCAAACGTCTGCAGTGGCACAAAAGAACAGGTTTAACCGTTAACCTAAATCCATATATATATATATGGATCCGAAGATACAGCGAACACGAGCGGCATTACTATGTAGTCCAGGAAGAGTATTTCTTGGGAAATGTGAATAGAAATCATTCAAACTAATTCTACTTTGGAATTTATTTTTCATTTGACGCTTGCATTGCAAATCAATAAGTTGCAATTCAGATGAAACATTATCAACATCTATAGAGTAAGCCTCAGCAAATATTATGAAAATTGGCTCTAATTGCACCACGTGCAATGTGCAATGCATAAATGTAGGAGTAGATTTCCTACGTCTCACATTACATTCCCCAACCGACATTATGTTTACGAAAACAAACCGCAAGGGACGAGAAAACACGGCTGTCCAATTCCATGTCTTGTCTCAAACTGAAGTCGTACGGCACTCTTGGCAGTGCACAGTGCTACGTCATTTGCTCTAGCACAAAATCAATCCAGTTGGTGACCGCTGGTTTAGCGTATCTATGTTCTAGGTGAGGCCAGATCACAAAAACTAGAAGAAATGAAAGCATCTGTTAAATATGACTCTAATTTTTAAAATGTTGTACAGCTTTCTTATAAACTGGCGGAACTTATTGGAAAAAAATATGAAACCATTTAGTGAAGGCGAAATTACCAAGCAATGCTTGCTAGTTGCTGAGAAGGAATTTTGTTCCCATTTTGTCGATTTATTTGCCACAGTCTCTCTCGAGGTACATTAACGAGTCACATAGAAGAATTGCGTTGTGATTTGGAAGGGCAAATAAAGGAAAACATAAAGCGATTAACATGTTTTTTTCTAGATCTGCACGAATCGGTGGACAGATCTGACGAGACGGGGTTAATTTTATTTCTAAGGGGAGTTGATAATGAATTAAATATCTTATTTATGACACAATTGCGACTGTGGCAAGGACAATCTTTAGCTGCCGATTTATATCATTTCCCTTGCTTGCTTGCGTTCCGTGTTCACAATAAACGTCATACTTCTGGAAAAGTATGCAGAACTTCTAAACCAACTACATGACACATTCCCTTCGCAATTTGAAGATATAAAAAATTGAGACAAATATCCAATTATTTTGCACTCCTTTGAAGTTTCCATGTAGCGAGACCCCACACAAGCTACAAATGGAACTACCTTCACTGCAAAATTCCACGACAGTAAAATGTTCTGAGAAGAAATGATGAGAACTGTTTAAATCTTTGGCCGTAGTGATTATTATAGATTACCTTTGTTTGCATCTAATTTAATGGCACTCTTTGGCTCTACATATATCTGCGAACAAACCTTTTCAAAGATGAACTATATTAAAAGTGATTATGCAGAGACGATCACCTTGCTCCTCTTTTGAGACTGTGCACTTCATCTTTTGCAGCACATATCGCAGACCTTGTAAAACATAACTTGTACCACAGAAATCTTTCTAAGAAGCATAGTAAGGAGTAAACTATGAGTGCGAACGCTTGACTTCGTATATGTCAGAATGATAGCTATGTTCCGCTACTGGAAGTCGGTAACCACAGGTAAACGCGCGATTATATCGGAGCGAGTGGAAGGAGGTGATTTCAAGCTCCCCTCTCCTGCTTTAATTGAGCACCGAGCTTTAGAGTGTATCTTAGGATATATTAACTAAAGAACTGGTAAATCTACATACATTTGAAATGAACTTATTTACACAATAGCATAAACTTTTACTTAAGAAGTCATACAGTGTGGCGATAACAATATTAAATGGTTCATCACATTTTACGCAACAGTCGGATGCGCAACTTATGCCTAGATGCGTAAATCCCAGTGATTACAATAATGGAGAGTTGATAAGGGAGGCGGCATTCCAAAACGGCCAGGTCGATAGATAGATGACATGCATCATTCGGGTTTAGAAATCCATGTACCTTCGGATAACCCACCAACTTACCTTAAAGAAAAAATGAGACGGAATAGAAGAATGTGTTCTTAAGAATGAAACTGATTGATTCTGTTGACTGGCTATGTACATCTGTGGGAACAAACGAAACCAGTGTACGAGTCTGGCCAAGACATTAGGTTGAAATTGATTTACGTGACTGCTGGCAGTTCTTGAGTATCGCCGAAACCTAAAACCGTGGCCACAATCCAATTACGGTAATCTTGTTTCCGTAAACTCCCACCGTGAGGCGTTTGTTCTGGAATTGTTTACACGGTTTCTGTGAAACCTTTCCGACACTCGCCGCTATCCTCTAGGTGAGAAGTTATTAAAATAAAGTACCAACTTTGTTATAGACACGGCACAGCGAACTACACGGCAGCACTTTGTAAAAATTGTCTTTAGCTCGCAAAAATTTGAAGAAAAGCAAAATGAGCATCAAGTATTAAATCTGATGCTGTTATGTTGCCTTGCCTACTTTTCTACAAACTACTTTTACAAATATTGCTTGTCTCTCTATCTAATCCATGTTAATTGAGAGAGACATCTGTAGAAATTTCCCTACAGTTGTTTTCTTGTAGTTGCAAGGAGAACAAGAATAGGTGCAGTAGGTTCTAAGCAATAGTCACACTTTTAATATGCTCGTCGCTATGTAATGGCTTTGATGTTCCGCTCTCTCCACATATACAAAGCCGAATAATTGCTGACATTTGAGTAAAGTGTATTGAAAAATACAAATATGTTAAAAGTATCTCCGAAATCTTTACTACAGAATATTGTGACTTTGTGGGTTCGTGAAATTAAAAAGTCCAATTGCACAACTCAAAATGTTCTTTATTTCCACCGAATTACAGTCGAAACACTTGCCGATTACACAGAATTTCGTAATGCACACAATTACAGTTCATCAGTTCGTTTGTCACAGGTCCACTGCACGATCGCAATTACGTGCAACTCCTCTGATACACGTACACAGTCTTCCAATCCGTTCGCTCACTTGGCGCTCCTCACGCTGCTCGCCAAGAACTGAACTCACTCAACTCAACTCAACTCGATGCTGGCGGGCTGTTTGGAACAGCCCGAAGGGTGGTCAAATCGTGTACCTGCTCTGGGAAGAGCTTAACCACGTAATGGCGGGATGTGGATGTTGCAGAATGACGGGTGGATTTTAAGTGGGGTGAACTCACTCGCCACTGCAGCCCCTTTTTATAGGAATATCGCTGTTTCTGGAAATCTCGCGGTTCAGTAAATCATCACGAAGGTTCGAGACGGCAGGGGGAGGGGAAAGAGGCGGCCAGCGGCCAGTGACACTTCCCTAATCATCCCCTCAGTTAGTGACCAAGATAAATGGATAGGCGTGGTCTAAATGCTTCCGGTCCCCTACTCAGCTGTCAGTTGGTCGTGCTTTCCGATAATTGGGTGACAATATGCATATTGTATGAGCAATGCATATATGCAATATATACTGTATACAGTGAAAACTCGTTAATGCAGGCCAATTGCGGCTTAATGTTGTTCGGATTATCAAAAGTCCGGATCAAGTGAAATGAACCCTATAGAGAAGAATTGTGAATATATCAGAACAAAAATACAGTGCGATCCAAATAGACCTGAACACTTCAATATGCCATAACTGTTGAACCAATAATACTACCCATGTGCTACTTTAGGAGAATACAATACACAATTCGGAGATTACATTACACTATTTACATCTCAGAGAAAATGTTGGAAGTGTCCTCCGCCAGCATCTATACATGTTTGCACTGGTCTTGCCATATTCTAATATCTAATGCAACACTTCATCATACAAAAGTTTCTTTCACAAAAGAAACGTTGGAAATGACGTTTATTACATTTTCAGAAATGAAAATTATGTATCTGAAATCAGATACAGATTCATTCTGCACATACACACGCAAGAGAGGCACCATTTTTGAGTCTTTCGATAGTTTTTAAGTTTTTCGTGTATTCTAAGCGATTTATGTTTGTGTTTACCCGGTGACATTGTAGGTTGACTAAACCTTATTGTGCACTGCACTTGTTTCTTGTTAACCTAACCCTTTAGTTGTTATTTGCAAATGTTAAACTAGCCCTATGATTGTAGCTACATTAAGCACTTTGTTGTATGAAAGGGGACAGCTTAATCAAATGTTAAGAACTGGAAGCTATATGCCGAGATTGCATTTCCATGCTCTTTTTGTATGATCGCGAGAATCAAATAAATATCAGCAAAGTACTGAAGAATTCAACAATTAAAAGCGGACTCCTCGGTACTCTTACGAGGGCTGCTGATCAACGAAGACTGCGACAGATGTTTATTACAGCTATTCAAAGTTTACATGATCTTTTCAATGTAATCCCCTCTTACTTCAATGCACTTGTATAGCGTCTCTGCCAGTCTATGAACACGTGCTGCAGACCATTCTTTGTCAGGTCCTTGAGAATCGCCTCACTTTTCTTGAACACTGCTTCAGAGTTCTCAAATCGAATACCCTAAGCTTTGACTTTAGTGATGGCAATAAACAAGTCAAGGGTGCAAGATCGGAGCTATAAGGTGGATGCGGTACACAGGTAATGCTGACTCGAGTCAGAAACTGCATGACTTGATTTGCGACGTGAGGCCATGCATTGTCTTGATGAAGTTGCCACCCAACCGAGAAAGCTCTGGTCGTTTCTTTTCAGTGTGCTTCCTCAGTGTAGCCAATACTGACGTGTAGTATGCTGCTGTAACAGTAGTGTGAGGGGGAACTGCATGCTGGTAAAGCATTCCATTACAGTCAAAAAATGTGATCACCATCACTTTCTCTGCAGATGGAACAACTTTTGCATGCTTTGGTGCTAGAAAACCTGGTAATTTCCACACTGTACTTGCTTGGTCTCCTTCAGAATCATAATGATGCAGCCATGACACTTCACCGGTGATAATCAATTTAAAAAATGCATCCCCTACATCAGCAAAGAGATGCAGCGCCTCACGGCTTGTCTCCGCACAGCCTTTTGTTTGGGAGTCAACAGACGTGGCACCCAACGAACACAAAGTCGAGTCATATGGAGATGGTCGTCCATAATTGTAAACAAACTGCCGTATGAAATTTCCAACACTTCACTCAGGTTACGTAATGTTAAACGCCTATCCTTTCGGACAATCTCAGCAGCTGTGTTAATATTGACTTCAGTCACAGCAGAAACACCAAACCCACCTTGCTTCTGGCAAGCTGGCTTTCTTTGAAGTCCTTGAACCATCTAAACACTGTTGTACCAGATAGTGCATCTTCACTGTATGCTTGATTCAACTTTTCATAAGCTTCATTGGCTATATGGTTTAAACGAAAACAGAATTTGATTGCGCTGTACTGCTCCTCTAACGTCACCACCAGTGTTTGGTATGCGAAGTGCACATAGCGTCTACAAAATAGGGCATTACTACCAACCTACCAATACGAGAGTGCTGTGGCCTACCGACATTATACACAAAAACCCGCTCTTTTCAAATATTTATGTTACAGATACGAAACTTTAAGTCTCAATCTTTCTTTATCAGCCCTCGTATTTTATGTTCTACGAACTTACAGGTAGTATTATATTTCATCCAAAAATTTGGTGTTAAGATTCATCGAAGATACATCCTTTGAGGCGTGGTCCTTAATTTATGTATCTTTTAAGGATGTCACACGAAGACCCGTTTTGAAATAATACCAATTTCACCTTTAATAGGAAAGTTCCACAATTTTTTTTCTTCTGAAAAATAGATCAACATTTTCAATTAAGTTGTTTAACATGTTTTCATGAAGAATGAAGTTATATATGTTGAATTCTTTAGGAGTAGTCTCTGAAGTCTTCTTCATTCTGAATGACATCTGCACAACACTTAAACCGTAAGATATATGGCGAAGTTCTACAACAAAGGAGAGGTGGATTACATTACAACAGAAAATTGTTACATAATTTGGTGAAACGAATTATTTAAGATATCTCTTCTTAAATTATTAATTTCCAATATTATACTTTTCTCACATATAAAGTCGTCACTCCGTCCAGGCCGTACAAGATTTGACTGTAGTCTGTTGTACTGAAGAAGTGTATGTCATTATAAAATTTCTACAAATGCTTGGCTTAAGTATGACGACAAATATAACAATATGTAAAAATAGTTGAAGAATGCATAAAGAAGGTCATATGTGTAGCACAACTTTTCTGTGTGATCTGTGGTTGTCTATTGCTGTAACTTTTTCATGTAGATTATACCGAATTTCCCCGAATGAATAGGATTACGCAGCTATTTCAAGAGATTTTGACCATGGTCTCTTTAACACAGTTTTGCTATTTTTGTTAATCACTATTTTTAGAGAATCTAAACCTTCGAAATACGAGGGCTGTTCAGTAAAGAATGATTATAAATTTTTTACGCTCATAATTTTTCGCACTATAATTCAAACTTATTATATTCTGTTAGCTTAATGTAAAACAAACACGTCGTAGTAGTTTCATTGTTGGCACTTCTGGTCCCTACCTGTGAGAACCAAGGAAGTTCAGACATGTTCAATATCGCCTACCGCTGCAATGGAGGTAACCTGCAGTTAAAGTTGATGTTAGAGGAAGATCCGGAGATTCTGTCAAACGTAATCACTGCTAATGAAACTTGGCAAACAGCAAAGCTCAGTGTGGAAATCTCATTCATCACCAACCCCCAAAAAATCAAAAGTGGTTGCTTCTGCTGGGAAAGTTATGGTCATCTCATTCTTTGATATTCATGGAGTGGTTTATCAGCATGTTGTACCTGCACACACATCAGTAACTAGACAATACTACAAGGATGTCCTGAAAACATTGCAAGTCCATATTAGGCACAGAAGACCACATTTCCGTAAAGCAGGCTGGATGATGCACCACGATAGTGCGCGGCCACACATTGCCAATGTTGTTGCTGAATGTCTTACAAAAATCAACCTGAAGTGCATTCCTCATCCTCCCTGTATTCCGGATTTAGCCCCATGTGACTTTTTTCTATTCCCTAACTTGAAGAAACGCCTTCGTGGTAGGCATTATCTATTATCATCAGAAGCAGTGGTGGAGTCTGCGGATGCAATTTTGAAGGATCTCTCAAAAAATGGGTTCCAGCATGTCTTTGAAGACTGGCAGAAACGCTGGGACAAGTGCATCGCATATTCAGGGGAGACTATTTTGAGAAGGACCATCAAAATTATAAGGATGAGTAAAGGTATGCTGTAAGAAAAATAAAAAAGGTCATTCTTAATTGAACAGCCCTCGTATATTCCATATAATGGATAGCTTGGGATGAGGGATTCCTTTGTTTCATATCTTTCTAAGGTACAGAAAATAAATATTCCAAACATCCAAATATTAGGGGTCCGGTCTCATGTAAGCTTCATTTTATACATTCCATTTATTGATCATCTAATATGACCTGCTCAGTTAAAAAAAGGTAAAGGTATAATAATGATGATGATAATGTTTGCCTTTTAAAACGATATTTTTGGTTAAATATTGGGAAGTGGTCCTCTATTTTACTCACAAAGAGAAACAGGTATGATTTTCAAACAACTTTCCCAAGAAAAGCAGTATCAAGTGTAATACAATAAAGTAAGGTCATAAGTCACCTGGTTGTTATTAGTTCTGTTTTACAACAAAGTAATGTGTTTCTCTGTTGCCGTTTGATCCATGTGATTATTATAGAAGCAATAACAAAAGCATGTTGGTGATTTACAGACACATGTGTGCTTATCTGAACGGTTGGGATGCAATGCAAGCACAGACCACGGCAATAAAGACGCGGGTAATCGACCAGTTCCCGCTTTACTGCCGTTTCCGACTCACCGTTTTCTTTTTTAATACTGCATTTTACAAGCAAGCTCCGTCTTTGCCGTGATAAAAGTTAAAGTGGACGTATTTGCTAAGTGCAGCGCTCCGGAATCCTAATGAGGACTCCCCGCTAATGCAGTCTCAGCCGAAAGCCAACAAAAAGGACCTCTAGGGCCCAATTTCGGTGCTCCAAGAATCACTTTTGCCGTTTAGAACGCCTGCAAAATTATAACATAAAACCTTTATGCTGTTTGCGTAAGTAACACATGACTAGCTAAATGTGTAGCTGTGCACGTTTACTGTGTCAACTGCTCAGATATTTTCAGTCTGCCACTCTCTTGCTCCATATCCCCTCTCTCTGAGAGAGGAGCTTTGCTGACTAGGTCTATTTAGATCCTGCATTTCATTTCCTTGTTTCCACCGAACACACTTAGCTGCAACTTACAGGCGGCTCAACTTAAGTTTTCAGCTTTAATTTCACGTTGTCAGGGAGAAATCCTGATAGTCGTGAAGTTGATAGCTGGCATTGAATAAAAGGTACATAACTACACACTGCAGATCCAAATGCATGTCTTATAACCTAAAGCATTAATTGAAAATTTTACGTGTAACATTCATAATTTATTATGACTAATCTTACGAAATCTTGGTGATCTAGGTGACTGAATTGGTGAGATGCTGACTTCATTCCAAGTTGGTGGGCTAGTACATGACCCATGAGGAAGGCTTTTAGTTCTCAAAAGACCGCTCCATTCAGGAATTCCGGGACACTGGTGTTAATATTATCTCTTAGTCAAAATAATTTTTTTTTCAGAAATGTCCATGTGGACATATGCTATGGATACAAAGGAAATAGCGATAGTCAAAATGTTTATGACCAGAGCAGTATTTGTTGACCTTGAATTCCTACCTTTGCTTTCAATCACGAGAAACAATTGAAAACTGACCGAACTTTTTAAATAATCGCAAAATATTAATCGATTCGAACTACTAGGTAACAAAGGGTAACTTGGAAATGGCTTATGTTACCAAAAAGTTTCTAAAACAAATTTTACTCTTTTAAGCGGTCTACGTTACCATATGCAGTGTATTACTGTCTATTGGTTTATATTTATACATGAAAATTCAACAGTATTTTCGACGTCGACTTTATAGGTTACTCCCAGAAAATTTGTGCTGTAATTTTAGTTTTATTGTAAATATCTTAAATATATGGTATTTTAATTAGTCGTTAGCCATTTTTGACTAAACCAAAATCTTTAAAAAATATATAAATCTCATTTCGGGAGCCCGGAATTTCATAAAAATCTTGATTCATCATTTATTTTACATTACAGATTTACATGAAGTATGTGCAAGGAGGATACAGTAAGACAAAAACGATAAGTGGCTTTAAAAAGTAGAACGTAATATGATGGCTTCTAAATTTTCTATCATCGTGTGACAAAAATCAAAATGGCAAGGGGGAAAGGCAAACAAAACAGGAAGGCTCTCGAGATACTCTGTGAGCTTGAGATTTTACTCTGCAGCTTGAGCTACACTTTTACCTGCTGGGGTTTTATATGTTACGGTTTTAAATTTTAAGAAACTCATTCAGAATGAAGAAGTCTTCAAAGGGTATTTGGATAAAACTCAAAATGTATGTACATTTGATCATGCAAAAATCTGAAGCATAGGAATTTTAACCGAAATGGTGAGAGCTATATAAATAGCAATTTTCTTCATTTCTAGTACAATTGACCGAAGATTTAAACCCTTCGGATCTCATTTTGAAGTATGTAGAACTAAAATCAAATTAGGTATTTGCCCGATATATGATTTTTTAAATTATGTTATTCAAAAAATATACATTGACACATACATCTTTTACTAGAAATACGGGCCCTACTTGGTAGAGTAGATGGTAGCGTGTCTGCCTCGCGTTCAAGAGATGCCGAGTTCGAATCTCGGTCAGGGTGAGTTATCTGGATAATGTTTTTGCCGGGGTTTTACCTTATCCTTCAAGACCAATGTAGGGTAACTCTAAGCTCCATGAACCTTGGACTCATTTGAGCATCCTTTCACCCGATTAATTAACCGTCCGATGTGATTTAACGTAGGAGGACGTAAGTTAAAAAGATATAGAAATACAGTTTTGGATTCCTCAAAGCCTCAGAACACATATTTCCTATGAAAGCATATCAAATTATTGGAGAAATGTAATACTTAGGGCATAGTAAAGAAAATGCAAAACCAAAAGGGTAACCCTCAGGGATCATACCTCACGACATGATTATGTTTTGTAAAATTTAATCATTTAACTCGAAATAGTTATAAAATAGCTTTTAATAGAACATTTATTAAAATGCTTTCAGAAATTCATGGCGGAAGTTACAGTTTTAAACCCCAAGAACACTTATTCATTAACAAAGAGTCAAAATTATGCTGTTGTGTAATTTACATTCAAAATGTAAGGTGAATAAATACAATAGTATTGGAGATAAACAGAAAGAACATTATCCGAATTTAATACACATTAACGCTTTTCCTTTTCAGCAGTACGTTGAATCTGCAAAATTTTAAAATAGTTATCTAAAGGTTCAATCGGAATAAAGGACACACACAAGGACGAGGGGGCGATGCCCAAACGGCATTGTTTCTAAACATTACTTTTCCGTGATATGAAAGCTCTTATACGAATTTTGTAGTAATCAATGCTTTCTCGATCTACTTCAGGTAAACGTACAGAAATAAACATACTACCTGAAGCTACTTATAGTCAAATATAGCCACAAAAGAAATGCAATTAATTAACAGAAATCCTTAAAACAAATCACAGTAGTTTATTTGATGATGTTATCGCTGTATTCAGATGTTTTGAAAGAGAAAGGTTGTTTAACAAAAATTATAAAGTGACGTAATCGAACAAATCGTTAACTTGATTTAACAATCCTGCGCATCGCATTCAATGTGAATGTGGCACAATTTCGTTTAAATTTTAAAGGTAAACGTTTTGATTGAGAACATGTCTGCTGAGCTGGAAATCTCATCAAATGCTCCACTTGCCTAGCGGAAAAATATCGATAGAGCCCCTTGAGAGACGGATAGCGTCTTTGCTCGACATCGGCTGCTAAGTCCCTCAACATTGAGATGACATTTTAAATGTTCTCCTTGGAGACTGAAAGTCCTCTCAAATGGGGTAGTGCTCTTGTCTTGCGAGGTAACTTAGACTCGGGGGATGGTTAACCTAAACAACCAGACAGGGCCGTACTTTTAGATTCGTAAATAATGAATTAATGGATTATAGTTTTGCTACAATTTTTAAAATTTGCATCACACCATTAATTTGAAACCAAATCCATACTCCCGCTTCATTTCATTTAAGATAAAGCTTTGCAGAAGTAGCTGTATTACACGTTTTGTTTTAGGTCCGTAGACGAAAGCAATAGCCAAGTGATTAAAAACTGGGCACCACCGGCTTTCAAATCCAACGCTGTTTCCATGCAGATATTTAGGATTTTTAAAAATTACAAAACTTTTGAAAAGTTCTTAGAAAACTCTGTTTAAAGAGTCTTAATTTACTTTTGTAGGAAGTAGCTGGATATTTCAATGATTTTGTTCGTCTTGAGGCTTCTAATTCGATATCTGTCATTGCGATTTTAAGTCGACTATGTCCAAGCCAACTATGAAATATCTCTAACGTGGTTCGGAGTCTAAAGTAAAAGCTGTAGGTCTTCTCATCCCTCCGCCATACTTGCTATTATCACTCTATTATCGGATGTAGCTATTCCATCTAGATGCCTCTACTTCAGAAATTGTGAGAGTCAAGATTACTTCCGTGGGTGATAGATAATACTAGGAGCCTTAGAGGCGACAGTAGTTTTTGTCTATTGCTAAATATTTAGCAACCATAAAGGATTGTATAAAATTTCTTCCAACTAAACAGCTACTCAGGTTCTGTTGACAGAATCTTAAAGTATAATCAAGTGTCATTAAGCATATTTCTAGTAAAATAATCCAGATAGAAGGGATGCCCTTTAAAAAAAACTATGTATTGCATACTGGGAACTTACTAAACTTAATTTCGAGTGTAATGTTGAGCCGTTATGCTGATCAACACATATTTTCTAAAAAGGTTTTAATTCAGAGGCATCAAAAGTGTGTATTTATGACGAAATATTCGCATTGCATTTTTAGGTGTCAAACTTTAGGAAAGAGGATAGCCCTTTGAAGAAGAGGAGGACTAAACATATCGAAAAATATAGTCTCAGGTTGTTATGTTTGCTGTCCGCTTCTAAGAGCATGTAATTATTTTTATTTCTTGAGAAATGTAACCCAGTAATGTTCCATATCAGACACAATCTTACTTTTCTTATTATCTTATTATTTTCTGAATATGTTTAGCTATTTGTTCGTCTAAACTAAGGATTGCTCTAAAATACTCTAAGTTTACAACTTGAAGTATATTCAATGCAGTAATGAGTTTATAATAATGAGGAATATTCAAGTAATAGGATAATGAGGGTAAAAATAGCAAATAAGGATCATTTGTAAAACTAGAGATATTGTAAGCAACAAGAGGCAAGAAATGCAAGAGTTGTTTTTGTCGAAACTTGACCGAAAAACGAACAAAAAGGCTAGGGAGAAAATAACCACAACTGAGGGGTAATAATTTACGGTTAGTCGCAAGCCCAGTGCAATGTTCTTCGACAGGTGGACACTCATGGTCAGGAAGTCGCCAGACACGGATAGGTAGAAAGTGGAGTTGCTGGTTGCAGAGAAATGTGTGGTTCTGAATTTACCGCAGGGACGGCGTATGTGTGTGCAAGTGAGTGCGGGAGGTACCATTAACAGAGGAAAGGCGAGAGGGAGTAAAGCAATAACAGAAACGAACCAGTCATAGTGTATACCATCCCTGAGAGCAACGATCCAGGAATTCTGCACTACAAATGAACCCGAACTCACCCTGAGAAGCTCTGTGAGGCCACGGTAACGCATGTTACCGTTCAACAACGTACCCGCTCTAAGCTGAATCCAAAATTCTAATTTTGAGTGATATAATAGTTGAAAAATTGAGTATATTAATAAGTTTAGAATATATAAAATGGGCCTCACACTGTTCTTTCTATCTGTTCCATCAACAATCAGATAGAACCTACTAACCACACCTACCCCTCCCGTGAATGAATATGTCTTTAAGGAGAGAGGGTTTGACTTGCACCAAATTATTGGCAGTTCGTCCCCTATATATAACACGACTTATCCTGCCGGTTCAGGGGTCTATTGCCTCCTTGTACCCAATGCTGAGTTCGATCTCGATGCCAGTCCGCTTAAAGTTACACCTCTTTCGGGCGCTCGTGATCCCACTCACGTTATACGCTTGTGAGATCTGGGGTATGGCCGCAGATAGCTGGCTCGCATATCTTCAGCGTGCGAAGAATAGAGGACTCCGATCCATCTATTCTGTAGGTCGTTCCTTCCCGTCAGATTGCTTCACGAAGCCTCTCTTCTCCCATATGTGGAGGACGAAATTAGGCGCCGGGCTACAAAATTTTATGCTAAACTACCAACTTATAGAAGCGCCCTGGTTCGGTCTCTAGGAGATAACGACCAAACAAGACGCCGTTTCAGGCTTTTCGGTGTACCCCGCATGGCATGCGGGCTCCCGAGGTAATACTGGAGTTAATCGGAGCAGCAGCAAAAGCTGGGCTCCAAATCATCCAATGAGCTGCTTGGCTTCAAAAGTATCCCACTTTAAATTTACAAACACCAGGGTGTAACAAAAATGGTATTGCATCCTGATCAAAGTTAGAAGAGCAATCAAGCTACCTCGCAATCTTTCCTGAAATCAAAAAATCCCACCCCATTCTGCATCCATCAAAATTTCCAACCTGCGGTTAAGCTCAAAACCTTGGTGGGGACGCTGCTTATGGCTGTAAACAGCCTGCCAGGGCCTTGCGTGTGTATGTATGTATGTGTGTGTGTGTGTGTGTGTGTGTGTGTGTGTAGGGCGGAGGGGAGGGGATCCGTCTCCTTCAGCTGTCGTGGTGCGGGCGCTGCGGACCCCTAGCACACGTGGTACCTCTGACGTTACTAGAGGAACCTCGGGCCGAACATTCGAGCCCCTCCCTGAATGCGAGTTGTTCGGATTGGGCTGGACTCGAGGGGGCAGTGGTTCCCGATACCCGTGGGAGATCGGGTACATCTCCGGACGGGGTTGAGGGAAGCCATATATTCCCGCGTACTAGCCAGCATTGCTAGTAGGTGTGCTAGATCACCAGACGCCCACTTTAGTGTTGGCGCATGTAAGTGGCGTATCCACTTCCATCCCATCTTGTGTCCTTGGACCAGATGGGGGGTGGCTTGTTAGTAACCCAGGTCTTGCTCTATGGAAAGCCCCAGGGAGGACGCCGGGTGCCCTTTGGTGATTATTTATATATATATATATAAGGGCGCTCAACTACAGCGGTCATCAGCGCCCTTTAAAAAACTAATCATGGCAAAAGCCAGATATAAAACTTTCTAAAAGCTATACAAGTGTAACAAAACCTATTAAAAATACACGTACATGAAAGACTTCAATCAAAACCTACTAAAAATTTCGTTCACTATATCCTAAACTCTAAACTAGAAAAGAATCTAAAATCCTTCTCCACGGGTCTCCACGCACGGCCTACACGCGGGTGGGCATGTTGACTGTTTCCCTCAACCACGAAGAGGAGCCCACACGAGGGAGACTGTTGGCTCGGGACCCCGGGTGTGCCAAACCCGTACCTACCGAAGTAGGCCCCTGGGGCGGGGTGCCCTTTGGGACAGCTCGGATACTCTCTGGTCGACAGAGGCCCGGGTCTTGGTCCAGGACTAATGGGAGTAGAACCTCTGGACTCAACAACTTTGTGTGTGTGTGTGTGTGTGTGTGTGTGTGTGTGTGTGTGTGCGCGCGCGTGCGCGTGCGTGTGCGCGCGTGTTTGTGAATTCGAATCATTTTCGCAAATCCACAAATGCTACAGAGTAGGTTTCTACTACTTGATACCAATGTGTTGTTGTTAATAGCCACCGAGTATCTGTGTTAGTGTCTACAGTTGCTAAAGAAATAACAGATACATACAATGTTTGTTCTCCCTAGGCGCGTCAATAGCTGAAAGCTACAAAGTCATTGCTATCTAGTGTTCTATTTATATTATTGGAAAGATTACTGGCATTTCCAGTGGGATCAGGTTGTTGGTTTGCATTACTTGTTTTTGTCGTTTCGAATGTGGATAATCGTTATAACAAACACGACTCATTGGGACCTAGGGAAACAGATAAATAACAAACAACAGTTTCCTCAAAGCTGAAATATTACTTAACCAATAACAAAACCTGCCGTGTGACATAAATGTCTCCTGTATTAGTGGATATGCAAACTGTTCTTATGAATAAGTAATTCCTTTTTCTGTTTTATTTTATCAACTTCGTTATTTCTCAGAACTGGATGCTATTTACTGGCCTTAAAATGTCATACTGTTTCCATATAGTCGCGAGAAACAACGGAATATCGATATGACTAATACACTGACCCAGTGTTGTACTGTAAGTGTCCAAGCTCTGTATGGTTGGAAGGATTGTGCTCAAATTTACGTTGAATAAGAATGTTAGTAGAGAGGAGAGGAGAGGGGAGGGGGGTGCTGACGGCCAGAAGGACAGTGGCATTTCAGGTTTTTTAATGAATGCACAGAACTGAACAATGCAAATAAATCTGAAAACCATAGTACTGCCGCTATAAGTGTCTTGTGGTATGACATTATTTAAGGGTGACCTTTTCTACTATAATATACATTTAAATTCAACTTAATTCGTGTAATTTAAACTCTATGTACCCTAGAGTCATATGAACGTAATTCCATTCATCGTCCGACATGACAACGTTGGAGGTTTTCCTTTATCCTGAAAGATGAATGTCTGGTAACTCTGGACTCATTTGGACGTCATTTCATTCTTCGTCCGATATGACAACGTTGGTTTTCCTTTATCCTGAAAGGTGAATGTCTGGTAACTCTAAGCTCTATGGACTCTGGACTCAGTTGAACGCCATTTCACCCATTATGATATATATTCCAACTGACGGACCTCACTATGAACCACAAGATTTCATTTGCGAGTGGCTTCTGATGAACTCTCATCCACAGTAATTTAGAGAGCTTGTCACTTGTAACAAACAAATGTTTAGGAGCGGGAGCACCGCCTCTGATGCTCATATCAAGAACAATAACAATCTCAAGTGATAATTTCTGTTTATTCAAGCAATGCCACACGTCACAGTTTACTCCCTTTTTCACCCCGCTCCTCTCCCCGCAAACACACAGAGCTCGGACCCTAGCAGCACTACTTATAAACACAGCGGTTTCTACCTAAAAGGTTATTTGAAACAAATTTTGTATTTTTGAGAGATCTTTTTGTAGGCAGTACGTTTTAGCCTTTGATCTGACTTTTATCTATGGGTATAAAAGATGACACTCGTATAATATTTTTCTCCAACGGAGCTAACATTCAGCCTATTCTAAAAAATCAAGATAGACTTTATTTGTAATATAAGTAACTTTAATATATGATATTCTAATCAAACTACTTAGGTCCGTTTTTGAGAAAATCCAACATTTCGAAAAAAATTTCCATATTAAGCGTAATTTGGGAGGGTAATGCTCCTCAAAGAACCTCAAATGATCCTAAAATTGTGTCTCAACTTTAGAATATTCTGTACATAAACACCAATTTTATGTAGTAATTATAAAACATTTTGATTTATGGTTACACTGAAAATCACGCGCGCACTCGGTTTCGAAAAATGATAATTTGGATTGATTGTGCCCCAAAACCTGTATCTTCGTTCAAATATCAACATCATTCACGTTTTCTACCTATATATGCAGCACAGAAGACAAAAATAAAGGAACGTACCTACTCGTAACACTCGCTATGAATGAGTACATGCTCAAGGGAATTCTACGGAAAATTATTACATGTTTCAAATGGAGGGGCAAAAAATACTGGATTTCAGTTCTAGGAAAGCATTCATTCTGTAGTCCCGGCAGAACGGCATATTCATATGAGGAAATTATACGGAGAAGTATATTGATATTAATATAGGCAGGTGCTATGATTCTGCAGAGAGGAAAATGAAACTGGAGACTCGCTTGGGTATGCGATGTTTGACAGATGACACAATACACTCGACATATTTAACTGTTGTTGTTGATTACCAACACCCGAGGGACCCTGCATAACTGATACCCAGCGTTCATCAAAACGTCACGAAATCCCAAAGGCTGACGTTTTTTTGTCTCCAAGTTGACCTATGCTATCAAACCTTCTATATCGGGGTTTCCATTGTATTGTAGCTACAAGAGAGAATATATAGCAGTCAGTCCAGAAATGTGGTTTAGAAGTTTCACCAGAAATCCTGAGTGGAATGTGTATATTTGGGATCTATTTAGAAACTAATTGTACTTGCAGGTTACAAGTAGCATTTATATGAAGTTGCATTTGCTGCAGAAGAGAAGTTTATGAGCTGTTCATAATATAGGCGTTATGTGCTCTCTAGTATTCAGTAACATTATACTTTAATATATAATGCAGGATTATAAATTGTTGTTAAACAAAGTTTAATGTGAAATATAAATAAACATAAATATATCCGACCAATGTCGCCAGGAATTGTTGTGCTGCTGCCGGACTGCGCGCGGGCAGGAAAGAAAGAGGCAAATAGATGTCTGGTAGTTTTGTCTTTTCTGATGTCTCGATTGCTACCGAGCGTTCCACTAATTTCTAGAAACAGTGACTGGGATATAAAAGCGCCGCTGCTGTCAAACGCAGTCGGTTTTGCTTTTTTGTAATTTACGTCCTCCAACGTTCAGTCATATCGGACGATGAATGGATTGGGTGAAATGATGCTCAAATGAGCCCGGGGTCCATGGAGCTTAGAGTTACCCGACATTCGTCTTTTTGGATAAGTGAAAATCCCGTGAAAAACCTTATCCAGGAAACCCACCCTGACCTAGATTCGAACTCGGGACCTCTTGAACGTGAGGCAGACATTCTACCACCACACTACCGAGGCGGGCATGTGTGTAGAAGTTTGAAGTGTACCGCAGTGAATTCTTTTGTTTGTTTATGTGTGAGGAAACAACGAGAGACTGCGTTTGTATATGTTACGTCATTCTTCTGAAGCCAGGGTTGTACAAAGTGTGTTTTTACTTGTAATAAAGGGCATTTTAAATTTGTGCAAACCAAACTTTTAATTCTACGAACCCACAAAGTCACAATACTTAGTTAGCCTTCCTCTCCAAAACAAGACAAACATTTTAACTTTGCTCACACAAACATAAGCCAACCCAGTCACATTTGAACTGTGGCACCTTCTGAATATTTATTTAGCACAGTAAGGACCTCACGGTAGAGAAACTACTGCTACGTGAATACATATCTACCATGGAGCACTATTGGCTATATCATTCGACTTTTTGGAAAAGGCAGAATCGAATACACACTGATACATACCCCAAGGATATTGAGATTGGGATATAGATACTAAGATTAATTCCAAAATAAGTACTCAAGAACAGAAATGTGTCTGAGATATTTTGTAAATTCAATCGCTTAAAATGCCAGCCTCGGTAGTGTGGATGGTAGCGTGTCTGCCTCACGTTCAGAAATGAAAAAATGAAAAAATGGAAAAGAAAAAGGGAAAAAAAAGACGAAGCGAATGGAGATGGAAATAAAATAAAATAAAATATTCCTTCCAATTTCTGATTTCGGTTCAAATATCACAGTGCGCACATAATTTTAGATACTTGGGATGCACCATAAATAAATTTAGCTGTTGTCAGGATTGGAAACCAGGTTTGCAAGCTACTGATAGAAATGTGTTAATTTTCTATCGACTGATGAAGAAATAATGATGAAGCTGCTTTGTTTTTGGGTGTTGTGTGAACTGGAAAAATTGGGCATTATGACGAAATGGAAAAAAAAGACATCGGTTGTGGACATTTGAAATGTCAACATCGAGAACAGTTGAGGTCATGAAAAGCGCATCAAATGACTAGGATATTTTAAGAACAGCGAACAACGAAGAACATTATTGAGTGGGCTAAAGAAGAAAGGGCGGCGGAAGATTTTAAGAAATGCTCTGATAAAACGCTGAGTGAAATAAAAGTTCCAAAAAGTAAGAATTGTTAAAGTAAGTTAAAGATTTGCACGTATAAGATATGTTCTAATTAATTGTAACAAGAGGGAGCAACACGTGCGGAAGTTATAGAGAAACTGGTCATTTATGTGTTACTTAGAGTACAAGATCTATCACGAATTTTTGTTTACGTAAAACATTTACATTTACATTATTCTATGATGCTCTTTAATAGAAAGCACGTCTTGGAAATTCACAGTAACTAGTTCACCTTGTTCACTTGCTCAACTAACGCAGTAACAGTCATGGATATTTTAGGAAACCCGCTCTGCATTCTACTGTATGCCATTCTTGTTTCAGTAGACCATTCAGGTGCGACTTTTTTTTACAAATTGCATCACTCTAAGAGAGATGCAAGAGAAGTTTTAACACACTTTTAGTGTATCTTTTGGGATATCTGGTCCACTCCCACACTATATGCTTTCCAAACTGCAGTTAAGAGTTAAAATTTTATTTTGAAGTGAGTAGAAAGTATGACATTATTGACCATAATCTACTTCAGTCATTTGGTCAACAGAGCGTCATTTGTTCACATTAACTTGAAAATCGTGTCTCAGCAAAAACATGGAACTAACTCGTGAAACTCTTCGTTCAGTGATTTATTAGGACCCTCGAAGTGGATTATCAAGACAAAATTACATCGATCAACTCACTTCCACATTTGGCAACGAAGCCCCATCCTTTGTCACTGTGAAATACTAGTATAGCCAATTAAATCGTGGCCGCCATTCGCTTAATTATGAAGTTCGTAAAGGTCGTCCAAAATCAGTTGTTGTGCCTGAAAACAACCAGGTTGTGCCAGGTTTGCGTCAATTTACATATTACACATCTAAGCAAGTAAGAAATATTGCACTCTTGATCACTAACTTGTCCTGGGTTCAAATCCACGAAACGGATGCATGTTTGGCGTGCATTAAAATACTTCCTTCGAAAAGAAAACAAAGCTGGTGGCCGCTTGTTAATTTATGGCATAAAAATAGCCTGAATATTGATAAAGAAGCCTCAGAACAAAGTTCAAACCTTAAAATGGAATTGAAGACCATAGAGGTTAAATAGCGTCTCTAAATAAAAACTGCCTTTCATATTTTTCTTACGCAGTGCAAAAAGTAAACATTTGCAGGTTTTAAAAAGTCGGATGCTGTTTTATTCACTTTGACATGTCATTTTTTGCATGGCTACGAAGAGAAAACCAAAAGTGACTTAGCTAACAAGGAAGATATTAAGAATTCAAACAATTTGTAAAGCATGTCTAAACGGGTAAACACCTTTATTATATTATTGTGCTACTCGAATGGTTACCATGGCCTTATCTTTGTTAATAGAAACCTTTGAGATAACGCACTGATTACTCCACGTGGACATAACATCTGTCATTGGTGATTCCTGCGAATTCCATTGGCTAAAGTGATGCGTTCATTGCTGTTTAACACAGGTCCTGGAAGCGCGGCACATTCCCTCTCACTTTTTCTAGAATAGTCAGTGCGTTATCGAGAGTTTACTATTAACAAAGATAAAGCCAGGGTAACCGTTCGAGCAGCACGATTATACTAATTTACGTGTTTTGACGAGGTCTATATTTTCTATGAAGCAACACTCTGTATCTCTTGGGGTTTACCAAAAATAAAGTGCAGAAGTGATTAAAATTGAAATGGGGCTTTATAGACTAAAAGCAGGAAATTAAAAAAAAAAAAGTATTCGTAAAAAAATCTTAAAATTAAGTATGAATTTTCGATCAAAACGTCACAGTCTTTTATAAAAATACAAAAGCAATATTCTATGCAGTCTGTAATGTGTAGAGAGTGGAGAAGATCCTTTTAGCCTTCATATTGTGTCCTTGGAGTGATACGTACCACGTTCAACACACTTTTTCTCTTAGTTATGCTGTTGACACAAACACACACACCGTCACACAGCTTTTTCCCATAGATTTTTTAAGCTATATTAAAATCTGTATTTTTGTGAGATCTTTTCATTGAACATTTCATACATCCTCAGCAAAGTAAAAATAGGCGAGATTTGGTTTTTATACAAAATTTTTGTCACAAATGTTTAAACATTTTACAGCAAGAGTACAAATATAAAAGCTAAACAATGGTCACTCGGAAACCTGCTGGCTAAAATTCTCTGGTGGGCAGCCAAATAATAACAGAAATTCAATTAACAGCATTGTCTCTGTCATTCAGCCTAATTATTTGTTGTTGCGGAACAAGTGATAAATGTATCGGCAATCAGATACACATTAGGACACCAGGTGTCGTGTCAGACTGTCAGCGGTCTGATGGATGCACTATGTATTTGGTTTATTTAGCAGAGCAAACAGATCATAGAACGTTCCCGGCAATTTATCTCGAAATTGATGTCACAGTTTATGTCAGAAAAAGTATCTATTATGTTACAGAGGTTGCCATATTGTCAGAAACTGCTGTCTTCACTAAAATTGTAACACAATATGCATTATTTAACATCAAAATTATAACCATGGCTCTTGTGTGGCTCCATAATTACTCTGCCAAACATTTCCGATTTGTACATGGCATCTGGAACACACATGCGTGTAGTTCAATAGAGTATTTCTATACCTTGACTTTAACGACAAGATCTACAGGATCTTGAACCCAAATCACAGTGTATTATAGCATATACCACGATATAACTTGGGCTAATTTGAGTATCTGATAATATAGTTGTTATCGAGGAATGTCTCTGTAAGCTTCACCTGTTTATTCAGTTTATCTTTCATCTGTTTGCTAATGCTGGATTATATTTTGGTTTCTTGTGTCGCGATGGATAGGGATTTAAATAAATATCATCGAATCTGGATTTACTGATTTAAATTGGGAATAGGTTCGAGAAGGTTGGATTCAAGAGTTGAAAACTTCACTCCCATCGAGGCTGACAAATTGCAGATTATATTCCTAATATGGACACGAACACAATTCGTGGATAACTGTGCTGCCACCCAATCAAAAGTGACAGCATCCACGAAGCTAAGCAAATATTGAATTATGTGCTTCTGAAAAGTTATCAGTGCATGTTAGGATGCTCAAGATGAAAAAGTGTTGGTCGAAGATCAGGAGCCTTTCGATGAACAAAACAATCCGTCAATTAAGTTTGTGTACGAGACATTGGGTCTATTATTTTAAACAAAGTGCGTAACAAGAAAAATTGGGCATTACAGTTCTATAAATAAGAATTCCACATAACTTGATCTTCCACTTCCAAACAGATCTTACTCGTATGATCGTCTTCCTGTGTTAATTGTAAGAAGACCCTTGTTTTCCAGTGAACGGTTCTTAAGAGAAACGTGCCAATATGTTATAAACAGATGTGTAACAAAGTGTGACCGTTGTCGAAAGTATGTACATCTCTGAGGTGAATACTTCGACATTCAGGATATTAATAATACACCTCAGCATTGTGTGTATTTGCATGACGTTGCTCTCTTGCTGTAGAGGGCACTATTGTATATAGAAACTCTTTGGATTGTTCAGTGATATCAGAATGTTGCGTGTTCCAGTCACGTTGGGTTCACGATTTTGTTGCTCTCTTGTATTCATATTTATTAACTATATATAACACCAAATTATATCAAAATATGTTTACAACATATTTCTTAATCTCTTTTTCAATTGTTAATTTTTTACTATGTGGATTTTACACTGCCTGATATATTCTTCTTCTGCCTAGCAAGGTTTATGCCATTCACCCTGTTTCGGTCTGAATCTATCTTTACTTAGGTATTCCGGATCTCTTCGTCCTGTGGGTTTATAATTTACGATCTGACTTGTTATCCTTCTTGTTATCCATCCTTTATGGGTGCTCAGACAACAGAAACAGGAACCCTAAAATCAAACCCGGCTGGAGGATCCCGAGAGCTGGGTGAAAGCACTCCTCTAGGATTAGGAGATCCCAACAGAATGTCTCCCTAGTCCTCCAGAAGGAGGTTGTGTGACCTTGCTGGTATTCCCTCCGCTTAAAAAATACACTTACTCTTCGGTCTCAAAGGATGAAGCCGGATAGATTTAACGGATGCGACCGCAACAAATACAGATTTGAACTCCCCGGTGGCATCTCTTCCATCGATTTCCCCTCCCCTTGCGGGATTTCACATCTCATGAGAAGTCCAGAACTTGAAGACCTACCCCGATCCGGAGAACCATGAATGAACAATGGAAGTCGAAATACCCGCCTACATTTGGGAACCTGAAATAGCCTACCGTGATGAAGGGTGAAATGAAGTATAAAAGTGAGGTGAAAGCGAGC
The DNA here is from genome assembly GCA_030765055.1 of Mantis religiosa. Taxonomy (NCBI): domain Eukaryota; kingdom Metazoa; phylum Arthropoda; class Insecta; order Mantodea; family Mantidae; genus Mantis; species Mantis religiosa. Next base: position 225,059,072 of record CM060947.1, on the reverse strand, counting down.
CACAGAAATTCAGGGGGTGTGATTGTACTTCCCATAATTCGCCTAGTGACAAAGTGAAATCCTTGAAAAAATCTATGGGCCGGAAATGTTGGCCACGGGAAAGGAATCATACAACTCTCAAAGGCTTCTGTGAACCATCTCGTTGAGTTAGGTACCTACCTATCCATAACTGTATCACTGCTTTATAACACTTATTTAAAATTTTATTCGAGAACATATTATTAGATTATTATTGGCTTCGGGAAGAACTCGCGTTCAGCAATCATAGCACAAGACAACAACAAAATAACGCAAAGATGCAAAAGTTACCACTATTTTACAATGAGGCTTTATTTCTGAAAAATCCTACCCTTAAACCTGATGCAAGCCCATTGAACTCAAGCCGAGACGAAACTTACACGAATTTCAAATGCCATACAAAAAGTTACCTACATATTTAATTAATCTGTGAGTTTATAACTTTTACACTAGCGTACTTGCTAAATCGGTCAATAAAAACCGGTAAAGTATCGTCATAAAATATAATTAAACAAAAAGAATATTATGCTGTCAAAGTAGTTGGAAAAAGTGTAAAAATCCATAAAAAGGTTCAATAACCATTCAGTAATCGATATTCTAAGTTTAAATAAATGACGAATTCTTCTATGTGCGATTTGTTGATAACCTAAACTTGAGTGACGAGCAGGTGCAGCAGAGCTCTAAAACTTGCTCAAAATCTCCCATCATAGTAATTCTTGTTCATTATAAATTTCACTCATCGCCACTGAAGTGTGACGTAGGTAGCCATCCTCGTAAATTGTACGAGCCGCTACTGAGAGAGTTACTTTATGCGGGTGGCGGAAACGAGCAAGATAAAAAGAGTTTTTGCAATGAGGGGTCGCAAAGACTCCTGCAGGCGATACCAACTACAGAATGCGCGCCCTTAAGTGGTGAGAAACAAAGCGCTTTAACAGGCCTGAATTATTCACAGCACTCTGTCTCCCTCTCTCTGTGCCCGGCATCTTTCTCGTCATCTGATGCAGCAGGGATGCTGCGATTCACCGTGCTTTTTGCCAACAAGTTAATTGTGTGGAAATGAGCTTAAAGAGTCGTCGGCCCAAGTTTTCAGCTCAGGAGCCCCGCGGGTAAATTAGCTGGAAACGTCGTCTAGGAGATGACAGATAGAGAAATTAGAGTGTAATGGAAACCAGCCGGAAACAGAGATAATCCACACTTTAAAACAAAAGAGCAACTTGTGCTTAAGAAGGTAGAATAAAAACCGTTTGTAATGAATTGAGCAACATGGTATCCAGTTAACTATCTCACGCTCTGTTTCCTTCTGGTACAAGATGTATATTGCGCTGGAAGTCCGGTAAGTCATATTGGAAAATAAGATAGTAAAGCAATGCTTCAGATATTTCCTAACTGACCTAAAACATGTGTATTGGATGCTAATTTTTTGGGATGGGTAATAAAAGCCGCACAATATGAAAATAAAATTAAGGAAAAAACAGGTCTGGAACTGTATATAGCTCACTATAGACAAGAAAATTGCTTATCTACCCACACGACCTGTTTAGATTTTGGTGAATTACATGTACGAGGCGTGTTCGTAAAATAAGGTCTCCAATTTTATCATCGATCATCAACCTTCAATATAGGCCAGGTAGGCTTGTTTCGGCACAGAAGGGATCTTCCCAGCGTCTCCGTGGTCTGCCAACATCTCTAATACCAACTGGTTTATACTGCAAGGCCTGTTTGGCGAGTGTTTCCTCTGGCATTCGAGAGAGATGATCTTGCCATTTCAGTCTGTACTAGCTGAGTTTGTTATTTAAAGTAAATATTTTTAGTTTTTCTTTTATTGTTTCACTTTTAATGTGATCTTTAAGACTACAGCCAGCTACGTACCTCAAAAATTTCATTTCAGCCGTTTCAATTGTTCCTTTATCAGTTCTGTTCAAGGTCCAGGTCTCGGCTCCATAAGATATAAGAGGCACTGTCATAGTTTTATAAAACTTTAATATGGTACCTTTTCTTGTTTTGTTTTTCAATGTTCGCTTTATAGCGCCACATATGTTTTGAAATTGATAGATCTTTTGTTTTAAATCTGTCACATTCATAAAAATTATTATTTAATTTTATTTAATATAGAAAACATGTTTATTGGCATTGAATTTTACATTGATGGAAAGGCGGACCTTACAGCTATTTTCCAATGTAATCACCGTTGCGATCGATGCACTTTTGCATGCGCTGTGGCAGTTTATGTATAACCTTGTCATAGCACTCTCCGGCCAAGTCGTGCAGGTATCGCTCAACCTCGTTTTTCAAATCATCGTGGGTTTCGAAATGTGTTCAACTCAGGAAACAAATGATAATCATTAGGTGCTAAGTCAGAACTGTAGGGGGATGGGTGATAATGTTCCAACCGAACTGGGCCAGGAGATCTTCGGTGAGCATTTTGACACTTACCTCACACACACCTTGCGATAATGCAGATGCTCGGTCAAAGTCTTGTCAGTCGTAGTCTTACTGACTTCAGGGATAAGTTTGCACAGCTCACGAACTGTCGGACGCCGATCTTTAAGCATTCCTTGCTCCACTTTTGCAATTGTTTCGGCTGAAACCGAAGACCGACCAGAACGCTGTTCGCCATGACTCTCTCTGACCCACTTTCTCACGTTTATGAAATCCATATACTGTGGCCCATAGTCTTCGCATAACTGACGATAAATTTCAGTGGGGTTAGCGCCCTTGGCCTCAAAAAACGGATCACGGCACGCAACTCGCACTTGGCGGCGGAAGTGATAGGAAGCTACATCGCAAACGGCTGCCCAGCCAATACTAATGGTTGCAACGGATTCACTTTGGTGGGGATTTGAAGGGGAGAAACCAAGCTACACGCCAGTGTTGCCGGATCTCGCGTAATAGCATTCCTCACGGCTCCAACGCCTTGGAGACCTTATTTTACGGACACGCCTTGTAACTGTACACTTGGTTACCAAAGTGTATCTATTTTGCTTCTGTTTGACTGTAAAATATATAGGAGGCTGTAAACTTAACCCAACTGCCTCACAATACTATTTTAAACATATGTTGGCAGCTATGCAGTTTTGTTGGTATACCACTTTAAATTTGTACTTTCAAGGTTAACCTTTAAGCTAATTTACAACTTCAAGTTAAATGTACGCGATTAAAAAAGTTCTAGAAGTTTCTTAATGCAGAAGCATGTTATCCTAAAGCAATTTATACATTTCCTTCAAACTTGATCCTTTCCCTAGTGACACACTTCTACTACGGCGTATAAAGAGACTGGAAGCGCTCCTGGAAGCCATTTCAAAATAGCTTTCTTGGAGTCTTGTCGCCCCAGGGTCGTCTTTGATGCTACCGCGGCTTGACTCTAACGTTTATGCCATTCATAAACTTGTTATGTTTATCCTCCTTGCGTTATTACCTCTGCACTGTGAGCTACTTCTGGCATTCTCATGGGGGATTTGAGAATCTCTTAAGGAGATTTGTGTGACATAGCACAAAACTTCGTTCGAGCGTTGCTTCATTGCGACGAAATGCGATAAATGAATACGCACAAGTAGCAAACATTTGTTACCGAATCAAAGACAATTAAATAAAGGTTCCACAAATAAAAACACTCAATTTGAACTGAGCTTCCCAACTCTACGGAAGTGAGTGTTGCAGCACAGTATCTCCTTTCACACAGGAATTTTAGCAAAGTGTTTTTTGCCAGGGGGAACAATTTACTTGTTCTTCCAACTTAAGTCTTTTGGCTTTTCACTCTTTCTGAGAAGCAAAAAGAGATATCCCAAGGGATGCCGTATGGAGCCCTGGACAACATTCAAACGACTGTAACCGAACAGCGGAACATTTGTCCATGTTAAGAGTTCCAACAATACTTTACTTTAAAGGGGCAATGCTAAGTTGTAATAATATAGAAATTCAACGGTAACAAACTATGAGTTTGCGCCTACTGACTTTCTCTACCCATACTCATACTTTCTGTCCAGTCTAACTTAAATTAATCAAATTAAAATCTGCATTATTGTATATTAACTTCTTTGTACATTGGGAATTAAGAAATACAGTAATGAAAGGGTACAGCCAGAATGAAAAATTCGATGTCATAGCCGGGATTTGAACCACGGATCTTCTGGTTGCCGTCCAGTCGCTCTAACCCTTGAGCTACTATGGCCAACGGGCCGATATGACGTTAAATTCTCCAACTGACTCATGTTTTTCCCGGTAAACCACTAGGGGTTCTCATAAACACATGAGACAGCTACCTTAATGGTGACTTACTATGCTGTAAGTACTTTAAGGCCCGGGCTTTATAGTTCAGACCACTATTAGATGCAATTATTGTAAATTAATTGTTCTTTCACGCTAGACGTTTGTAGGACACACTATGAAAAGTTAGAGCCAGAATGAAAAATTCAATACCATTGCCGGGATTTGAACCACGGATCTTCTGTTTGCGTCATATCATGTCGGCACGTTGGCCATAGTAGCTCAATCGTTAGAGTGGCTGGACGGCTACCAGAAGATCCGTGGTTCAAATCCAGGCTATGACATTGAATTTTTCAGTCTGGGTCTAACTTTTCATAGTGTGTCCTACACACGTCTAGTGTGAAAGAACAATTAATTTCCAAATATAGTAATGTTATGCTATACGCAAATAATTTTAGACCTTGTTGGTAAGTAATGACTTAGATATAATTTAAATGACCAGGAAAGTAATAAAAAATGAAAAAAGGACGTCCAATTTGTCGCCACTCTTCCGGTAAACGTTATGCAAATTTCAAGCAATGCTCAGTCTAGCCTCAGCTTCGAGCAAAAGCTTTCCTTCAGGCTGAGTATATCTAGGAGTAAGGATGACACTGATAATACTAGAATCCAAGGTAAAGACTTGTTTAAAGACTGCTTCTCTTTTTAATGACGTAAATCGCGAAGTGTAAGACCAAGGGACACCAATCTATATTAATGTCTGGAGTTACCATACTTGAAACACAGAACACGCGATAACACGTAATTCGTTATTTTCGTAGGGAGAGATAATTAACGAGCCACGTCTTCCTTCCTGGACAGACAGTTCAGCTGTCTGTGAATCCTTACACTAGAATACCCGAACTCTAGTCGACCTTTTGTTTCAAGTGGACTTCTGTATTTTTTGTTAGTGTCCTCAGCTACATATGTATTTTTACATCTTGATAGATGGACAGCGATGCGCTGTGGTATCTGGACGAGTCCACTTCAGAACGGTTGCAACTTGAGGGGAGGGCAGGTCAATTGCAGAGCTACTCAGTAACACTACAGCTTGTTCCAAAATGTGCGTGTCTCCTGGTGCCAAGAGAGCATTTAGACATGACGCCTCCTAACAGCAAATTAGTAAATAAGGTGCTACATTTAAAAACACGAGAAATAATAACCAATATCTGAAGATTTATGAAAAAGGAACAATGGTCTTGGTCTGCTATAAAAATCTGGAAAGGGCATCTGAGGTTGTGTCTGAAAGCAATTTACGTGAGTTATTAAGGAAAGAAAAACCATCAGTGCTAGTGCAACAACGTCCTTCTCTAAGCCCAGTAAACAACGATTAAGAACATGCCCAAAATCTAATTTGGATGTTTTAATTCAGAAGTAATTAGGAAAACTGTGAATAATTTCTAAAACACAGAAAAACAAAGACCAGCTCTGAAGAAGGGCTTGTGATGCTTCAAAATTCTATTGACTTCCCAGGCAGTTTCTGAACATTAAGAAGATTTCCTTTGAAGTTAAGATTTATGTTGAAATAAACTAAGCGTCCAAGACAAATTTTAATAGAACATCGTACCATACTTGCCATAAGGCTTCAATACTTACGAAATATACGGAGATATTGCAGTGAAATTTATATCGATTATATGGATGAAACTTATAACAATGCAGCACACACTAGACCATATACCTGGTGCGAAACTCGTTACAGGGACTGCAGCGATGTCGAAGGGCCGACATTTGGTTATCATGCACACTGGAGGAGAACAGGCTTTCATTCCAAACGCCTACGTACTATTTAAGATCCATCATAACCGTTGAGATTACTACCATAGTAAGAATTACAACTTAGCTTATAAAAGCTGCAATACTAGCTTCGAAAGCGACATTTGTTTTTAGACAGCTTGTGCACGGCATTCCCCTCTCGTAATCTTAAGCGTGTGACGCATTTTGACGGTAGGTGCACTATCCCCACCACAGTTACTACTCATCCCTACCGCGCATGATTCCTGTCAAGATAAAACAACACAGGGTCAAAGAAAGTCACTTTACCTAAGCGTCGACCAGCGCCGGCGATGATGCCTTACCTTCAGTGAACTGCTAACCCAACAAACATCCTGTTTTACATTTAACGAATATTTCCAATGTTCATATCTAATCTATTATGATTCTTAATTTATTTAATCCACAATTTCGGTATAAAATTGAAGAAATGTATATGCATTGTCGAATTTAAATAAATCACAAATATGGCCCTAGAACTGATTAATGTTATAAAACAGGCATTTTACATAAACTGTGCTTTTACGAGATAATCTTTTCTGTAATGGAATTTCGTCCAAAACTTTCGTTTTACCAGTTATACAAAAGTCAATCATAATGAAAGAGGACTTATGCTTGTGCACAGAAACTATATATATGAGAAAATATTTTAAATATATACTGTTTAAATAAAAACCGTTGGCCATTTTAGGAAAATTGGGAAATTTTGGAATAAATGTTTGCACTAATTAGCACATAACTAGATTAACGCACCTATAATTAATGTTCATGTAAGGAAGAGTGTTATTTTGTTGAGCAGAATATATTAAAAGGATTTCTGGTTCTTTGTTCTTTGCGAATGTGAAATACTTATTTATCATATGCGGAAACATTAAAATTAATTATTGTTTATTTCCAGTCCTCAAAACTTGTATTTTTATTGAAATATTGATATGGATATTTCGGATTTGATACATATTTGCTGCGTTAATGGTTGACAAATTTAACAGTTTCACTTCTTTATTTAAGCATGATACATACTTACAGTAAAATGAACAAATCACGTGACTAAGTTACTGTACTGAATGTAGGAAACTCAAATTGACACTATTGCGGCATACAAGTAAAGTGGGCCAGAAAGCATTGTAATAAAAATTATGTAGTATATTCGAGATGACGTAGAGATAGAGGGCATTCAGAACTGCTACTGACCTAACCTGCTTCTTTGTCTTATTAGAAATCTAACCAAGATGGAGAGGGTCGAGATGAAGTCTACTACTCGCCATAAAAATAGTTGCCTACACTTTCATCCCCTTCGGCAAGTATTTGAAGTATAGTTCAGTTATTTATTACACAAGGGAGCAAATTGGCCATCTTCAGAACGCCATTAACATGCTCGGCATCAGCAGTTTATGAGCTTTCACCATCTTAGATTGCGTTCTACGACTGAGCGAACGAACAAAGTACCAAAACTTTTACGGATAACAATTTTCTGCAACATTTACTTTCTGTAGAATTAGTTTCAGCATTATTCTTTTAAATTTCCTTCAGTAGGACGAAAACAAATAATAGTATTTAGATTCTTCCTGATTCATTCTAATTACTTTACCGCGTCTGGGAACCAAGGATTCAACAGAAGGCTTGTTAATGGAGACAGCCGATGAATACCATGGCAAACTTTCCGTCTATTATTTATTTGATTACTCGGAAATATCCTAATGTAGCTAATTGTACAAGTAGTGTAGTATTGATCCCATAATTGTGCAGTTTAAATATCTCTCTTACCGTTGGTCAGTATTTTTACTCAGATTCCAAAATATTAAGTTTCTGCTGTTAAGATTTAGCATATACTAAACAATAATATAATAATGAAGTTAAGTAGTTAAGTTTCTTTGACACAATTTTCTATACTCACGCCATCTCCTGACCTGGCATTTAATTTACTGAAAACAGTCCTTTGTTCAGTAATGCGAATTTTGATAGTGTTTTGTCTTTGTTTATATTTGTGTTATATTGTGGTTATAACATTTTATAAATATGCTGATGATGGGAGCAATGTGCACTCCCGGATCGTTGATATGTGATCGTCTTTTCACCCGGTTTGTCGCCCGAGAAGAAAGTGAGCATATTCGTTGCCAGGAAAACTTCAAGGTCTTATTTTATATACTAAACCCTTGCATCGCCCTTAAGAATTCAATATTTAAGTATGACAGATTTTAGATTATAAATTAATTTCAATGAATTGTGTGAAATTTTTATTGTGTCACGTTTTCCTGGGCACCCAATTTAGGAATAAGCACAATTAAAGGAAATGCAACAAAATAGTTGCTTCTGTTTTGTAATTTATTATGTGTATTTATTAGGACATGTATGCTAAATGGATATATATATATATATAAATAAAAGGACACCCGGCTCCTCCGTCGGGCTCTCCATAGAGCAAGACCTAGAGACTAACAAGCCCCCCTCATCAGGACTTATGGACTCAAGACGGGATGGAAGTGGATACGCCACTTACACACGCCAACCCCAAAAGGAAAGGCTACCGATTTGACCTCGGTGGGATCGCCTGGTGATCTAGCACACCTTCTATTAGCTATACTGACTAGTACACGGGAATATATGGCTTTCCTTAACCCCGTCCGGAGACGTACTCGATCTCCCACGGGTATTGGAAACCACTGCCCCCTCGAGTCCAACCCAATCCGAGCAACTCCTTATCAGGGAGGGGCTCGAATGTTCGGTCCGAGGTTCGTCTAGTAACGTCAGAGGTACCACGAGTATTAGGCGTCCGCAGCGCCCGCACCACGGCAGCTGAAGAGGACGCATTCCCTACCCTACGGTAATGTTAAATGGATATAACAAAAAAGGATTACAATTTCACTTGAACCTTTGAAATTGTTTTAAAAGTCTCAATTGGCAAAATCGGGAATTTACAGCAGCAGCTGGTATATTACACATGCGTATTTCTAGGGACAAATTATCAATATTTTGCGAGGTGTAAATTGCTTTAGGATTCATTAATAGGTCGCCCTGAATAGCAGCTTCATCTTTATTCCATTTATCGTTTGTTACTGAAATAAAACATTTTAAGTAAGTTTCAACGCTTTTTCTATTTATTAAGGCAAATTAAGTTATGTTTACAAATTAGGCCCCAGATTTGTAAACTCTTCTTAAATATATATTTTTCATTCAAAATCAGCGTAAAACTTAATTATACGGATTAACAGTTCCGTTACTCCATTATTTATTAAAATCATCAACAATAGAAAACTTCTGCAATCTATTTTTCGCACCGCGATTCTCGTTTGTCGTAGACTTAGTAGTAACAGAAATTTTATTTATTATAGATATTACTTATTACTTTTACAAAAATTAAGCAACACATTATTTTACTTTCATGAATTTCATTGCAAATTTTTCAATAAAATGCTAAATCTTATTCTATGCCGTTTACATTAATCCAGATCAATATTTACAGAAAAAGTATTAAGGTAGCTAAAAACTAGGAATGAACATAAGGCAGGGCTAGGCGTCGTTGTTCTATGGCTACTAGCCAATGCGGTGCGTGCAACGTTGTACAGTTAAGCACGCATACTGGCTCGCTGTGCAGAACCATACGGCTGATTTTTTTGCGCACTCTAAAGATACTAATTTCAGAATTATTTTGATTTTTTCATGTTACAGAGCTATTTTTTCTGAGGATTAGTGTCCAAACTCCATGTTTGTAGCACATCTGGTTTACGATATATGGAAACATAAGACGCCTAACTAAAAAGAAAAGAATCATTAACTGTCAGTGAAGAAAAGCGCACACGTGCTTATGCTGCAGCTACTTTTGTACTCTACATTCAGTAAAGTGGTGATGTTTTCAGAGTGCACACATGCTTTAAAAGTTAGTAAATATACCGCTTAGCAAACCTAGTACTGATTTTACTAAAGCAGGCTAGAAATATTCTTGTTAATATGTATTCCCTTTTCAAACAAATGTCAATTGAAGACATTTTCGAAAGTACAAATTTCGCTTAGAGTCCAGAATTAATGACAAGCTTGTCACATGAGTGCTCATCCTGTGACGAACATGTCAAAGAAAGCAGTTTACCAAATTAGGAGGTTTCCATATGTAGATCTCCAGAAAAACATAGAGCAGTTAAAACCGTGCTACCAACTTAGACAATTTTTAAAAGTGTGTTTTATGTAGAACAGTTTATGATTTAAATAACAGGGGTGAATATCCAACTGCAAAAAGCTGACCAATTTAATCAGGGGGAAAATAGAATGTACGGATTCTGTATCTTCTTTGCATAATATTCTGAAATCTCTTGGGTTCAAATATAGGAGAACCAATTGGTGGTCGCCAATTTCTGCTTAAAGAAAGCGATATCGTTGCTGCAAGACTAAAATTTCTTCGCGCAACATTGAAAGTACAGGTGATTCATGATGTAAAAATGCTTCATAAGTGTACATTCATATCTTCCCTATTTATGAAATAGTTTAATGAAACAAAAATTTGTTTCAAGTCCATTACAGGAAGTATACAAATATGGCATCATTAATATATAAACTATATTCACAAATCGTTGAAATCTCACTATGTATTTTGTTTCACTGTAACAAACATCTTCATTCGTACGACACATCTAATTTGAAACATTTTGTTTTGTGTGCATATGAACGATAGCTATGTAAGCGAACTGTTCTCAGTTCAAGTGTCTAAGATTCTGATTATGCGATAGTCATTGCATCTGTTCTCACACACATGCTGCAATATTAAGCGAACTTCTCTGTCAGCATCTGTATCACTGTACATCTCAGCATCAGTACGATGATACCTGCTAGGTGGATTCGGTGTGACAAAGAGAGATATATCTTCCAATCTGTCGCCAGCTAGCCGTGGAACTGGCAACGCCGACATAGTAGGATAACCGCATTGTCTCAACTCATGTTCATTCTTATTTTGTAACTACTCTAATGTATAGTTACAATAGAAAGAGAAGAATACATTAAGATTAAGCGACAGTCAAATGTCTTAAGAGAGGGTCTCTGTAGTGGCTTTGAAATTCCGTCAGACCATGAAGCCTGAGAAACAGTTTCTAACTGAGAAATGTATAGATTTTAAAAATACAGATATAATAAAGAATATCTCGGAAAGGGTTAACTTAAAAATATTTTCAACATATATCTGTTGTACGCTTAAGCGAAATCCAAATTTTTTCATTAAAACTTTATCTGGCTTACGGCTTGCAAAGTCATTTGGAATGGAAAGCACTTCAGAGGTTATTTCCATAAAATTTAAGATTTAGATTAGGTACGTTTGTTATCAACGTATCTGCAACATATAGATTTTAATCAAAGTTATTGAAACATGTTTGTGTAAAGGGCAGTTTTGAGTGGAGGCTTTTCTTCAAAATGTCTGTGGCACATATTTAAAGAAAGCTGAACTTAAAACTCGAGTTCATGAATACGTATGGATCTTTTCCCCCTGCCTCTGTAGCTTAGGTGAGAGCACGTTTGCCTCATTCAAGAGATCCCAAGTTCGAATATCGGTTAAGGCAAGTAAAATAGATAAGGCTCTTTCCGGGCTTTTCCTTCTCATAAAATGTTGGACAGCTCTCAGCTCTATGGACCGTGGGCTCATTGGGCATGATTTCACCCATTTCTTTTATCGTCGGATATGATATAACGTTGTAGGACGTAAATATAGAAATCGTATGTTTTATTAACAGTACTTTCTTTTCTACACCTCTTTAACTTCTTAAACGTGCTCTCGAGAGGGGCATCTTAGAAATGACCTAGAAATAGAGGATGTGATAATACTGTTTTGTCAATTTGATTTCAATCAAGTGTGTGGGTATAAAAAATAAAAACTTTTTGTTTTCTAAAAAAGTGAACGACATCTAGTAAAACTTCATTAAGATTTGCTTCAACTGCTCGTAGCACCTTAGTTTTAGATTGTAAGTGAATAGAATACATTTGAAAGTATTAGCCCACATTCCGTTCTCTCTCTTTGAGTTGGCAAAGAGTAATGTTAATTTCGTTGCCCGTATTCGTAGAAACTCGTGATGCTCTGAAGTTCTTACAAGTTACGGAAGCTACAAGTTGCGTCAGGGACCGCCTGAAGCAGAGTACAGGAATGCATAAAGCTAAATGGCTTATATAGACCTTGTGCTAGGATTAAGTTCTGAATTGTGCTAAGTAATGGATGTCCTGAAGACAGGAAGGAAGTCCACAACTGAATAAGATTTAAATGGAACATGATTGACTACCTCCTATGTTGTATTGTCGATGTTTACGGCGAAATTTCTCTGTCTCTCACCCTATCTCGCTCTATTTATTCTGCACCACTTTAACTAAAGTCACATTGCGACGTATCTATTAGACTATGTGGCGGATAAATAGCCTAAGTTTCATTCTTGCAGCTTCTTGTTTATAAGCGTTACATAGAGGCCTTAACTACATAACTGTGTCTCTGCTTACCTGCCAGATAGATGGTATTAGTATTCCATATATTCAAGTTTCTTTCTTTTGTTTTGTAAATAAATTTCCAATCCTATTAGCATCTATTTGTATCTTTACACTTTAAAGGAATGGAAATAATAATATGCAGGAATGGGTTACTACCGACGATAACTAATTTGCTTTAATATTTTCAAACGACCAAGTAAATAATCTTGAGTAAGATAAAAATAAAGTGTAATATGCGACGTAAATTGCAAAAATGTAGGGTCTTTCAATAAGAGTGTCCTATCTTTTCGCTTGAATAGAACACGTTCTGTAAAAGATATAGCACTTTTTTTTTGGGGGGGGGGGACTTAATGTCGCTACATGAGGAAGAGAACATTAAGTGACCAAGGCGAATTCGTTGGTTGTGCGTATACGCTTGACCCAATTTTCAATGGCAAAAGAACTAAACTTTACGAATGACATTGCGTGATGTTATTCATAAGATCATTTGGGATTGGAATTTCATTACGGAGGCGATTCAGTACGTAGGCCACCTTCTTCTGCCCATTGTTCATATTCTTCCAAGTTGGGGCACCCCCGGTGGGAAGGATGAGGTGAAGGAGACAGAGGGCGGCCGACCCAAGGAGTGGCGACAATATATAGGGCAGGTTCCCTACAGTTCACTGGGATATAGACGTCCCCCGACAGACCAGGAAACCGGACACGCTCTCCTACTGCGTGACAGCAACGAGCGCAGCAGCCGAGACCCAAAGGTCCCTAGAAGGCGATCCGAGTCCCAGAGGTCGCTGGCTGGTATTTCCGAACAGAGGAGCGGAGACCGACAACCGACCTACCGGAGAACGAAGTAGTTTTCCTCAGAGCATATCATCCTGTCATACACCGCCGAGACTCCCGCCGACACTTCTAACCTGAAAGAGACCACCAGATGAGGGATGGTATGAAATGATAATGGAGATGAAAGAGGACAGGAAATTCGAGGGATGTAGTTAACCTACTCATAATTCACCTAGCGACCCGGGAAAACCCTCGAAAAAGCCCATGGATCAGGTAGGTCGGCCACGGGAATCGAACGCGGGCCTCCCAAATGGGGGCCACAGACAAAATCGCCTGAGCCATCCCGCTCGGTCATAATACCATTTACTGTTTCACGCTTGTTGGCATAAACTAGATATTTAACATAACCCCACAAATAGTAATCCAATGACGTTAAATCACATGGTCTCGGCGGCCAGTTAACATTACCACCACGGGAAATGAAACTTCTGAACTTCTCCTTCAAATTGATTGATGAAAAATGTGGACTAGAAGTTAATATCACTAAGACAAAACGTGCGTGCTTGAGGGAGAAAAATAGCAAATTAATAGAAAACAGGTAGTATAACCAGTCCCAAAATTCAAACACTTATGCACAACACTAGGTCAAACAGAAATACTGAATAATTAAATAAAATGGGGGACTTAAATGCTTATATCGGAACTAAATTCAACTTACTGGAGAAGAAAATATTGAAACTGTACTACGTTGCAGATGTACATATAATAGTTTAATTAACAGTGCTCTTCTGCATCGCAAAAGGAGAAAAGGTGCTTGATCTTATTAGAAGTGAATTGTCTAGCGCGCACTTCAGTATTTTCATTTACTAGAAAGAATATGGAATGAAACAGGAATTAGAGAAATCATTAATATATGTATGCGGTACCCCAATTAAATAAACTTCAAGATAAATATTTAAAATTGTGTCCACACGTACAATGGATATAAAATGGAATGTAAGAAAAATATTTGAGTGTGCAACAATATAAATAGTAAAAAGAAGTTGTCGTAGTTACTGAAGGAGAAAAATGCAACATATAATGGAAATCAGATATTTGTGGGAGGAAGAACAAAACTTCTACTTCGGCTGTTAGTGCTGTAGACTTATGAGCTATCTTTGGGTCAAAGTATTAAATATATAATCTGGTATTTACCAGAAAAAAGGCCACAACCAGGTCCTCGTTCACGAGATTTGAAACCGACCTCCCGAATGCGGGTCATACACGTCACCCCTTGAGACTCGGCTCCATCATAACGATGCTTATGCGAAGTTGTCATTGAGGAATCATTCCGCCATCGCTGGTCCACTTCGAAGGAACGACAGCAGGGGAACTGCTTCACCTTGGCATAACTGGAAAAGCACGCCTTCAAGCCAGTGGTGTCATGAGGCACGGATGGGTTATTATATTAGCTACTATGTAAAAGATATTTAGAGGCTGTAATTCGATCAGAGGGATCCAAATCCTATGCGAGGCCTGGGGTACCAGTAAACTAGCAGAAGATGCATGTCGCCCAGGTTTACCTGGACGGGGTGTTTACTGCTCAGCACCTAGCCGCTTAAAGCGGCTTTATTTGGGCAGTATAAAAGAATTATGCCCAAAGGGTCTTTGGGCAGCCGGTAACTTGGTCTCTGGTGAGGAACCCTATGGTCATACCGGCCCAGGGTATTCACCAGGTTATTGGGGTGGGAGCCTAGCTTATTGTTGATGGTAGGGGTTCTCTTCCGCAGCACGTCTACAATGTATGGGACTCCGGAGTAGGTATGGAGCATATGGGACGGGAATCTATGTCAAGTATCGTAGATAATTTGCAACGCCCTGTTCTGGACGCACGCAGCCTGCGAATAGTGGTGGGAGCTGCTGATCCCCAGACTTCGCAGCCGTACAGAATCAGGGGTGGGATAATCGCACGATACAGGCGTAGTTTAAGGTGTGTTGGAATTGTGGATTTAAAGATGGGGTACAACTGCCTAAGTGCTGCATGCCCTTGTCCGGCTTTGACCCGAACGTGAGGGGCGTAGGTGAGGCCGCAATCGAGAAGGACGCCATGGTATTTGGCAGAGGGAACCCAGGGGATTTGTCTCTGCGTCAACCTCAGTGACCACTCCGGTCGCCTAGCTCGGACCTTAGCCAAGAGCAGAGCGGAGCTCCTTCCTGGGCTAATGGCTACCCTCCACCTCTCACTCCAACGGCCGATAGCTCGGAGCTAGCGCTGCAGCGGAGGATAGCAGTATCGTAGGTCCTTGTTACGTGCCATTATGAGGACATCGTCGGCATATTGGTACGTAACAGTCTGGAATGAGACATGTAGGCCGCAAAGAGTGCCGGGGACAGAATACTGCCTTCTGGGACTCCTGCGGCAATGGGTCTGATTGATGACAGCCGTCCTTCCACTCTCACCCTGAAAGTGCGGTCTCTGAGGAAACTGCTAACCAGGGCGAGGTAGGGAGGAGGTATATTGGCCTCCCTGAGCTGAGTACTGTGTAGCAGTTTGGTTCTTAAACTTCGAGTTAGGTATGGCTCCATGAGGAGGAGTCGGCGGCAAGGAGCATTCAAGAAGTAGTCGGTGAGTGACCATTGAATATGTGTAAAATTGAGTCTGCTGGTACGTTTGCAATGAGCTAACGATTTAATGACAAATAAAGCGGTCTGCAGTGAATTGCTTTCTCACCTTTATTTCAATATTCTGTCGCACTCTGTGATATATAAAGAATGATTATTGATAAATATTTGCCTACAGATGTTCTTAACGTACAGCTTATGTAAAACCCATAGCACTCCATATAAGCAATACAGGAGATTTGAGGGGAAAGGGTAACAGTTGTGGAAAAGCAAGGCAGTAGAAGTGCCACTAAAACCCGGAGATAGTCACATACACAGCGCGTTGTCTTATTAATTTGCAGAAGGTTGAATACTGAACCCCTCCTCCTGTTATACAAGTGGGCTGTTCGATGCTGTTATGTATTGTGACTTTGTGGGTTCGTAAAATGAAAAGTCCAATTGCACCACTCAAAAATGTTCTTTATTTCTACCGACTTACAGTTTAACACTTGCCAATTACAGAGAATTACGTAATGCACACAATTACGATTCACCAGTTCGTCCGTTACAATTTCACTTGCACTTGTAATTACGTACAATCTTCCGATGCTCTCACACAGTCTTCTCGTCGTACACTAGCACTGCATTCTTACACCAAGAACTCTGACTCACTGACTCACTAACTAACCAACCCCTCTTGCACGACGTGTAGCTTATATAGGGTCCGCTTGCCGATCTGGAAGGTTCTCCATTAGATGAAATATCCCGTAATTTCGAGAACACAGGTGGAACAGAAAGAGACGCGCGGTGATGTTTTTTGTCCCAGCCATCCCTTCTTAACGCTATAAGACAAACGAGGGGGCGGGGCGAACACCGACCCGTCTGCTGCTTGCCCAGTCTATAGGGTGTTCCGACGCTTGGGTGACACTGCTCCCTCCTCAAAGCTGGTCGTCCCGAACAGCACCATCGTAGCGTGCCAGGCGGTCCAGGTGCACCACCAGCATCTGCTCGGAGTCTCAGCCAGAAGTAGCGCTGCCGAAGTTTGTCAATCGTTCGGTTCGCTCCCAGGTGTCCTCCTGAAGTACCAGCGTGAACTTCTTCCAAGACTTCCGGTACCTTACTCCGGGGAAGTACTAACTGCTCCCTCTGCGTCTTCCCATCGGGTGATTCCCATACCCGGAACAGCACGCCCTCTCTGGTCTTCAACGAGTCCCACTGGGCCCAGTACGACTTGTAGCTGGCGCTCCTCGGTGCGATGTCCTCCCAGGTTGGTCTCGCCCCTGCCTCAACTTCCCTTAAGAGTGGCCCCAAGTCTGCGTCCGCCAGCTGCTCCCTCTTCAAGCCTGCGCTATCCCAGCCGTCCGCAGGCACTGCCACAACTACTCGGACTGCTGCGGCACGCTCCTTCTCTTCCACTCTTGTGCACTGGCCGCACTCTACTGGACAGGGTCTTCGGGACATGGCGTCTGCGTTACCGTGGCTCTTCCCTCTACGATGTTCCGAGGTGAAGTCATAATCCTGCAGCCTCTGGACCCAACGTGCCGTCTGGCCTTCCAGGTTTTTAAAGCTCAATAGCCAGGTTAGGGCGGAATGGTCAGTCCTCAGGTGGAATGGCTGACCGTACAGGTACTTGTGGAAGTGCTCCAAGGTCTTTACTACCGCCAATAATTCTCGTCGGGTGACGCAGTAGTTCTTCTCTGCCTTGGATAGCGTCTGTAGTAGGCTATCACCCGCTCATGGCCGTCCTGGATCTGCGATAGGACACCTCCAATGCAATGGTCGCTAGCGTCGGTGTCCACCATGAAGGCGCCACCTGGTTGTGGGAGACCCAAAATTGTAGCATTGCACAGGGTTTCCTTCAGGTGCTGGAAAGCGTCTTCGGCGTCCTCCGTCCACACATAAGGTCGGTGTTCCTCTGTCAGGCGGGTGAGGGGTTTGGCGATGTTGTCGGCCTTTTCCTCTAAATCATTAAGACGGTCGTCTACTTGACCCATCCGCTTGCCCAGATTCGTGACGTCATCCCTCACGCCGGCCAACCGTTCCTCAAATTTGGCGGCGAGGACCTCGTTCGCCTCCTTCCTTTCCGTGGCCAGACTGTCGTTCGCTGCCCTGATTTCTGTGGTTAACTCGGCCTTCATTTCTTCCATCTTCTCGGTGATGTTGTCGTTGGCCGTCTTCATTTGTTTCAGTTCCGCGGCCAGGTTGTCATTTGTAGTCTTCAGCTTCGCGGCCAGGCTGTTATTTGCCGCTTCTGTTTTTGCAGCGAGGTTTTCATCTGCCGTCTTCATTTCCGAGGTCAGTTCGGCCTTCATTTCCATCATCTTCTCCAAAATCTTTTCCAATGCCGCGTCCATGGTTGTAATGTTCGGTGATGTTGTTTTCCCACTTCCTGACACCAGTGTGACTTTGTGGGTTCGTAAAATGAAAAGTCCAATTGCACCACTCAAAAATGTTCTTTATTTCTACCGACTTACAGTTTAACACTTGCCAATTACACAGAATTACGTAATGCACACAATTACGATTCACCAGTTCGTCCGTTACAATTTCACTTGCACTCGTAATTACGTATAATCTTCCGATGCTCTCACACAGTCTTCTCGTCGTACACTAGCACTGCATTCTTACACCAAGAACTCTGACTCACTGACTCACTAACTAACCAACCCCTCTTGCACGACGTGTAGCTTATATAGGGTCCGCTTGCCGATTTGGAAGGTTCTCCATTAGATGAAATATCCCGTAATTTCGAGAACACAGGTGGAACAGAAAGAGACGGCGCGGTGATGTTTTTTGTCCCAGCCATCCCTTCTTAACGCTATAAGACAAACGAGGGGGCGGGGCGAACACCGACCCGTCTGCTGCTTGCCCAGTCTATAGGGTGTTCCGACGCTCGGGTGACAGTATATTTGCTTCAAGAGTGGAGGAATGTCACGACGTTTTCTCCAGCTGTGAAATCTCATTATTCCTACGATACGTCACGGTTAGCCCATACTGTAAACTGAAGAGCACACATTATTCCTACGTCTCTTCACACTCGTTTTATATATAGAGGAGGAGTTAATCATTCCAGCAGTTCTTCCAAATTTTAAGAAGACATCGAACATATACTGTGATTCCACTCATCCAGGGAAGACATCCCACAATGTGGGTACAGGCTAATATACTTTAAAGTGCAGGAATAGTTCCAGTTGCATTGCTGGTTTTAAGAACTGGAGCAAAAACAACAACGTCCTTAAAATGAGTCCATACATCTGTTTGAATTTATCGGTAATGAAGCCTTAAAATTTAGTTTTAAGTTATGTGAAAGCCGTAAAATTGTCGACAGCAATTGTTTTAATTTTTACATAAAATAGACAAAACATCTGTGTAACAGTATTTTTGGGTTATGTTCGGAGGAATTATGAATTTAAATACGTAAAAATGTATGCAATTGTGTGATTGGCCGAAACAATAATTATATGACGTAATATGACGTAATGTGGTGACGTGCCATTGGATCGGCTAATCAGAAAATTAAGTAGAAGTAACGATAGTTACGAGAAGTCAATAATCTTTAAGAGACAGATATGTTCTTCAGTTTTGTTTAGTTACGAGAAGTCAATAATCTTTAGGAGAGTGATATGTTCTTCAGTCTTGTTTGTTACGATAAATCAATAATCTTGTTTTAAAGAGAAAGAGAGTTTTGTTGTAATGGTGGAGTGCGATTAATATTGGTATTAGAACAGGAACATTTTAAGTTATAATTTGAATCTGTATAAATATAACCAATTACAGAATTTGACTTCTTTATTCCGAACCACGCCTTGAAACACAGATGTCTTATGACTCTTATTTAAAATTCGATTGATACTTCAAAATAATCATGAAAGTGAACATATGAACATAATTTTGGGGCTGATGTTGGCGTGGATGCCTTGTACAGGAGGATTCAAGTAAGAAATCTAAATTAACATTACATGATTCAAATTCCAGTCCCATCTGTTTATATATTTAATGTCAAGTGGGGTAATACAAAATTTGTGTCGGGGCTACTAGGTAAAATAATTAGCTTGAAGTGGCAACTGAGTAACAATGCGCACTAAAAGAATTAGTCTGATACCAATCCTGAAAGAAGACTGAGGATAATTTTATACATATGGAGCTAGTGATAGCACATGTATCAACTACTCCACATCTATAAATCGGCTTCAGTCTTCTTTCAGGTTTAGTATGAGACTAATTCTATTAGTGCGCATCGTTACTCAGTTGCCACCTCAAGTTAATTGACTTATACTTCTTATTGATATGACTTCAGTGCCAACTTATCACATCACATATTCTATTTACTTTCTCTACTAGGTACTTACAGCACGTAAGTAGACGAAGAATTGAATTCCACCTAAAGCTTTACACCAGGATTCCATAAAAATTTCTCCCTGTGAGTCAAACATTTAAAAAATTTATGGATTCCACTCCTATGTGTTTCTGTATTAAGAATCTCCTTGTAAACGTTTAGAAAGTTTATAGTAACTTTTATAATGTTTATGTCAACTTAAGTCAACTCTTCATGTTGACATAAACTTTGAGGAAATTATTCTATTAAATATGTCCTTGTAGTCGCAGTGGGAAGAGGGAACAGAGAGCTGTGTTGGTTGAAATTCCATTTCTGTTTGTATGACCTGGATATAGAAAAGAGAAGGAAAAAAACGAGAAACGAATAGCAACTTCCTATTTGAGAAGGTAAAAGTATCGTAAAATTCAGACAAAGAACAAGGAATAGTTCTGAAATGATCCATTGGCTTAAAAAGTATTTGACATAAATTATACTGGTATGCCCACGACAAGAAGGGTAGAGGAGTATGAAGGACAGAGGGGTTTGAACTGTGTATCTGCTCTGTTAGCGGATCTGTTTACTAGGAAGTGAGCGTTTGAGAGTACATATGAGTCGCCCATGCTGCCAGATCTAATGTTTGTTACAGCGATAGATATAGGTGAGACATGTGACAACACTTGTGTATTTTAAACGAGCCTTCCATCATTGTCATACTCAGAAGGCGAGCATACACCCCGAGGAGACAGTAAAACTGAGCACGTGACACATTCCTCTAGCTTGCGTTCTTATCCTGAGCAAACAGTACTTCAATGAGTTTTGCGTTTTATATATTGAATTTTGTTTCTTACGGTCAACCTTATTCGGAATGAAGAGGAATTTTGAAACATTACGCTAAAATATAGGATATACGATTCATTTATCAGCAAATTATTTTAAAATATGTGGTATTTTAGTCAAAATATTCAGAGCAATTTTTGAGGAAGTAACATTTTACGAAGATTTTCTCATGTAATTGATGGGAGACTTGAGGTGGGAGATTTTCTTGAAAAGCTAAATGTTGCATTCTTGGAAGATGCTGTCTTGAAATACCACGTTTGGTATTTAACAGAGTTTGTGTTAACACATACACACAAACTACTCCAAAAATATTTCCTTTTTAGATCCATTGACTCCCAGAACATTTATTTCCAGTGAAGTGTTGATATTGGCATTTTGAATGGAATGCAACTTTCCCTACATACTACGAGGGTGGTCTGAAAAGTTTCCGACCTCAACATGAAGATGGCAGCATTCGTAAACAAAAGTTAGTGCATTTCGTTGTCCATCTGTTGACAGCTACTCGTCAATGTTTCAGTCATTTTTGACGCTCAGTTGTAATGTAAAAGTCATTCGAATGAGTTGATGTGAGTGCTTTTGTGAAAATGGAAAAATCGAGCATCGAGCTGTCATAAAATTTTGCTTTTGAAAGGCAATACGCCTACGCAAATCAAAGATGAGTTGGAATCTGTGTATGGGGACTCTGCACCATCATTTACCACAGTGGGAATTTTGGGCAGCTGAATTTAAACGTGGCCGTAAGATCTTGGGAGACGATGAACGTTCGGGACAAACAAAATCTGCAGCTACCGAAGAAAACATTGCCAAAGTTCACCAAAAGGTGCTAGACGAACGTTGAATTAAAGTGAGAGAGATAGCAGAGGCTATGAACATGTCAAAAGTTCGTGTTTGTCACATATTAAACCAACATTTAGATATGAGAAAGCTGTCCGTGCGTTGGATGCCACGCTTGGTCACGTTAGACCAAAAAACGTGTTCGAATGAACATTTCCAACGCTCTGTTGGCACAGTTTAGGCTCAATAAATGCGAGTTTTGGCGCCGATTAATTACGGTGGATAAAATTTGGATACAAAAATACTTACTTATATTATTTCTTGTATACCGCTGTTTATGAATATACATTTAGGTAATTTTCTGAATATAATATTAATTAAGATTTCAAGTCAAGGTGCAGTAATATATAAGTTGAATAATGGATTACAATAAATTGAAGTCCAAACTATGGACTTCAAGATGGAAACGGCTATAAAAAAGGCTGTTTTTCGGCTGGGAAAGTGATGGCGAATGCTTTTTGGGATAGTCATGGAATTATTTTAATCGATTATCTTCAAAAAGGAAAAGCGATTACAGGAGCATACTAGCATCACTAATTGACAAGCTGAAGGTAGAACTTGCCGAAAAACGGCCACATTTGCAGAAAAAGGAAATCCTGTATCACCAAGATACGCCTCAGTGGTTGCAATGGCGAAAGTATACGAATTACGGTTTTAACTGCTTGACCATCCGCCTTACTCACCAGGTCTAGCTATAAGCGACTTCTTTTTGTTCCCTCATCTGAAAATTGTGCTCGGAGGACAGATATTTTCGTCAAATGAAGAGAGAATCTCCTTCGTGAACAACTATTTAGCAGAGAAAAACGCGGAGTACTATTTGGACGGGTTATAGAGATAGGAGCTTCGCTGGGAGAAGTGTGCAGAGTTACAAGATGACTATGCTGAAAAAAAGAATATCTGACAAAATCTCTTGTATCTTTATTAGGTTGGAAATTTTTCAGGCTACCTATGTATACATATTGCTGTGAATGTTTCTGTGTAGGCGACTATTGATCTCTAAACAACATAAGTTGCAAAAGTAGTTTAGATATCAAGCAAGGATGTAAAACGGTTTTCAAAAGCTCGTCTCATACCAAGTTACCTTTAACATGCAGTTTTGATTTAAATAGCTTATCAGAAATAAAATGCATATTTTAAAATGCCTGGAATGGCCTCTAAAGTCCTCTTATTTTGCGATGACTTTTAGATAACGAGTAAATTGTAATAAATGACAAAATTTTAAAACAATATATTTATTACCGTTAAAGCACACAGATTGTCATTTTTGTGAGCACACGAAAGATAAAGTACTTTTAAGATCATTTTATACATGAGTAGAGAAAATGTGCAACCCAACAGATTTTTCTTCACAGTAATTTCTCTGACTACTCTGCGTACTCTGATTTTCTTAGGTGCTCACACCATTTTTGGAACCACTTTCTGAAGCATATTAATTTGGCAAAAGTACGTATTTAACGTTCACGGAGACTAAATCCTAAAGGAATTCACAAAGAAAATTTCCCTGGAGGGGACCAAAACTACAACTAGACGTAATCTACAACAGAAAATGCTCTTTTTTATATTTACTCTTTCCTTTATCTATTACGTTGGCTAGGAAAACAATTACCTTCCGAGAGAAGAAAAAGTTGAGCATGGTGGCATTACATGGCATTAGATTTGAAATATCTGCAAGTTATGAGATATATCAGGTTGAATTAATTATGCTAGTGAACATTAAGCCACATTCTAAGCATGGCCATGTGCCAAGGCCTACTTGGAACAGTTCTCTTTCCGCAGACGCCTTCTGTTTACTACACTCAGAATGACCTCAACAGGCAAAGTGATTTATTGTCCTTATAGAACAATAGCTTAAGCTAATGTCCCGTTTTCGTCCAAATAAAACATTCACTAAATCACTGGCACAGACCTTGGGAACTTCTTTCTTTCGTAACCATAAAACCTGTATTAAAATGCAAATGCCACTAAGGTACAGGATGGATAACAACTTTACTCCCAACTTTTCAAAGTTTCAAAAACTTGCTCTGGAAAGTATTTGTCGCCGCTCGAAAACACTATCAGCAAAATTAATGGTGAGAAAAGTCTACTATGTTCTTATTGTCTGCCTACCACAAGAAGGCAAGCAGGCCATGAAAGGGGGAGGTTTTTGAACTGTTTATCTGCTGATAGTGGATCTGTTTACTTAGAAATGAATGTATGAGAGTGAATATGAATCACACATGCTACAGTAAATTCTGACTTAACGGACCCTTATATGCCGGTAACCTGGAAAAACAGAAAATAAGTTTCGGAAAGGAGCTATCGCCCATGTAAAATTATACTTTAAGCCGGACAACTGCCTAACGCAGTTAGAAATTTGTTATGTGTTGAAATAACTCTGTTTAATTTTCGCTATATAGTAATTATGTCATATGTGTGAATTTAGGTGAGAGCTATCTGACTTCAAGGTGGCCCGGGTTCGATCCCAGACCATCGGAGAGCGACATTTGTGGTGAACAACATTGCGCTCTGGGATGGACTTTCTCCGGGAACTCCGGTTTCCCCTGTCATTTCATTCTACCGGTGCTCCATCTTCATCTCAATTATCATCATTATCACCGCCTGCGATGCATCACGTAGTAAATTCGAGCGGTAAACACTGCACTTCAGGATGAGACAAAACCTAGGAAAATACTTCATCCAGATAGCTCACCATCAACATTGGAACACGGAACATCTTGAAGGTGAGGCAGACAAGCTTGCAACTAGCTACAGAGGCGGGTATTTCTAATTCGGTCTCTACGTACACATTATGTCACTCAAAAATGGCACATAGTCACAGAAGTTTATTGATAGCTTGGATGATTTTATTCTATAAACAGGTTTAATTATCTATAGTTAAACCTTTATAAGCTCGTTTTTCGTGGGTTTTTATAAATGTAGTTAAAGCAGCTATTAGTGTTTTATTTAATGAATACTTACTATTCGCATTCGGAAAAAAAGTGGTTTTGTCGCTATATTTTTAGTCCTTGATTTCCATGCATTCTGCAACTACTGGGACCTTTTCTCGACTAGTTCACTAAGCAATACGCTTTTAAGCACGTTATTGTTTACATACTTCTACGTCACCTTCAATGGGTCCTCTATCAAATCGTTGCCCACCATTCTAATGTGAGGTTTGGCCCAGAAATGAATGGTCCAACTTTGCCATTACTTGTATCTTTGGTATTCTCAGTGATGTTATGATAAATATCTTGCTTTGACTGAAAGAGCAGTGGTATTTTAACATATGTATACGTACATATTCTATTCATTCGTGTGATCCTATTTTGGAATTACTTAGTGATACAGTACTTAAAATATGAATTTATTATATAAAATAATATGTTCCTAGAAAGCAAATGTATTACATAATAAAAATAACAGAAATGTATATACTATGCAGCCTACATCTTTCTGTACAAAAGTAGGTATATATATATATATATATATATATATATATATATATATATATATATATATATATATATATATATATTGTCACGCGGGCGTTGGAACACCCTATAGAAACAGCTGAGAGCGGAAGACAGGGGAGGTCCGTGTTAGCCACGCCTCCCCCTCGTCCGTCTTATAGTGGTGACAGGGAAGGCTGGGGGAAAAACATGATTGTGCGGTCTGTTTCTCTTCCACCTGTTCTGGAAATTACGGGATCTTTCAAACTTCTGGAATCTTCGCCTGGGAACTAGAAAAGCCGAGAAGACGGCGAGATGCCTATAAAAAGGGCTGCAGCTAGTCAGTCAGTTAGTTGGTTAGTGAGTGTGAGTGAGGAGACAGTCGCAGTTCTTGGTGTAAGAGTTAGTCAGTGACGTGTTAATGAACGAAAAGATTGTGAAACGGAAGACTGTACGTAACTGTGTATGTGTATCGGAGTATTGTCCGTAATTACTAGCGCAAGTGAAATTGTAACGGACGAACTGGTGAATTTTAATTGTGTGCATTACGTAATTTTGTGTAATTGGCAAGAGTTTAACTGTAAGTCGGTGGAAATAAAGAACATTTTTGAGTGGTGAAATTGGACTTTTCATTTCACGAACCCACAAAGTCACAATATATATATATATATATATATATATATATATATATATATATATATATATATATATATATATATATATATACGAGAGTGAGTCAAATGAAAACCTTAAATATTTCTTTTTAATATTATTTATTGTGCAGAAGTGGTACAAAGCTGTATCACTTTTCAACATAATCTCTCCCACGCTCAATGCAAGTTCTCCAGTGTAACCATTCATGCACCACGTGACGTACCTGTTCAACAGAACGGAACTTCTTTCTTCCCATTGCGTCTTTGAATGGTCCAAACATATGGAAATTACTTGAGGCATGGTCTGGTGAGTATGGTGGATGAGAAAGAAACTCAAAATGCAGGTCTGATATTGTTGCAACAGTTGTACGGGCAGTGTGGGGCCGTGCATTGTCATGTTACAAAACCACACCTGCTGACAGCAATCCACGTCGCTTTGATTTGATTGCAGGCCACAGATGATTTTTTAGGAGATCTGTGTATGATGTACTGGTGACAGTGGTCCCTCGAGACAAGCAATGCTCCAAAAATGACGCCATTTTCGCCTCAAAAGAGAGTCAGCATAACCTTCCTTGCTGATGGTTCTGTTCGAAACTTCTTTGGTTTTGGTGATGAGGGATGGCACCACTCCTTGCTCGCTCTCTTCGTTTCCGATTGGTGGAGGTCAACACAGGTTTCGTTGCTATTTTAGCAAGGAAGCCATCACCTTCCCGTTCAAAGCACCGAAGAAGTTCTTCACACGCATGAACACGTCATTGTCTCATTTCAGAAGTCAGCTGCCGTGGCACCCATCTTGCAGACACTTTGTGAAACTGGAGCACATCACGCCCAATGTGGTGTGCTGACCCATGACTAATCTGCAAACATATTGCAATGTTTTTCAATGTCACTCGGCGATTTTCTTTCACTATGGCTTCAACTGTTGCAATGTTCTGTGGAGTCAACTCGCTGTGCCTGACCTGGACGCGGAGAATCTTCTACTGGAGTCGCAACATTTGCGAACTTCCTACTCCATTCGTAGACTTGCTGCTGTGACAAACACACATCACCGTACTGAACCTTCATTCGTCGATGAATTTCAATAGGTTTCACACCGTCACTACGCAAAAACGGAACAACAGAACACTGTTCTTCCCTGGTGCAAGTCACAAATGGGGAGGCCATCTTTATACTGATACTGCGACGGAATGTGTGATTCTGCACTATTCTGCCAACTACAGGCCATTCTACACGCTGTTTGTAGCACGCTTACATACTTACAGGATAAAGGCGCGAAATTTCGATTTGTTATTACAAATTTTAAGGTTTCATTTGACTTACCCACGTATATATATATATAATCTTTGACTTTGAATTTGCAGGGTTAAATTTAATGGTACACATTGAATGTTAGATATTGTTTAATTATATGCTAAGCTAAATCTTGTCTCTCTTCGTGTATTCCTACAACCTTACAGCGATTTCAATCATATTTGGCACACATGTTCTTTAGTACCAGAATACAAACTACCTTCAATGGAAGAAGTAGAAAAAGTTCACGAGGAGGAAATTTTGATCTTCTTAATATGTTTCTTACATTATGATAGTTGCTGGTACCTTTATTCCTTCATCCATTAGACAAAAATAAAACATCCTAGTAGCTCTATAAAACCACCTCTAACATACGGGAGCAGAATGCATTATATATGAAGTAATAACTCCTTCTATTCTCTTAATACTTCTGTGAAATAAAGCTGAAGGATAAAGTGAGGTATTTTCGTGACATAGGCAATTTCGTGATACTTTTTCGAAGGGATGTCACAGAGGAACCAGTTGGTGTTAATGCGCCTGCCGATAGCTCATGAGCTCTAGGAACAAATATGTCAACTACCAACACTGAAAGACGAGTTAACACCAACTGGTTTCTCTATGACATCCCTTCGAAAAAGTATCACGAAATTGCCTATGTTACGAAAACACCTACATTTACCCTACATTTTCATTCGTTAACGTATGGTATAACACAGAAACACTACCTGACCGGAAGGGTGGTGGGTGCCTTTTAGAGGGGTGAATTTTTAAGGTGAAATAAACAAATGCTTGGAAAATTTATCCTACCGTTTGACGGCCGGCTGAGGCCGTGCATAACACACCTTAAAACTTCCTACACAGGCTAAGCTTAGTTAAAGAATTTAGGACCTACAAACCCTAAAGCTCAGAGGTCCAGGTTAGGGTACATGACATACAAGGAACTGACTCAATGTTGTTCCCAATAAACAATTCAAATGCTTTAATTCATTATTATAACCCTTGATTATAACAAACATAACTTACTCATTATAACAATATGTGCTCCCTTTAAATAACACAAAGAACAAACAAATTACTCTGCAAAGACCGTTTACTCCTGAACGAACTATAATAAAGTTTGAGGGAAACCAGGGTCCCAGAAAGCATTTAAATTGCCGATGATGCTACCCAGTAACTCCACAGAAAGCATTTACCCAAGCAAATAACTGAGTAGAACAGGTACATGAATAACATCCCAAAACAATTGAACACATAAGTGACTTAAGGGTAAGCCGACAGTAAAATTCCGTTCCCCATTTAACGATGTAGAAGTTCTAAGCAGCTAGCATAAAACGGATAAAAATTATAATAATAAAAAATACAAATAAATAAAAAAGAATAAATAGATAGAGGGATGGATAGACGGGCGGACGGGTGGGTGGGCGGGCGGGTGGGCAGGCAGGCAGGCAGACACACAGACAGACAGACAGACAGACAGACAGACAGACAGACAGACAGAAACTAGATAGAAAATAGATAGAAAATAGATAGAAAATAGATAGAAATAGATAGAAAATAGATAGAAATAGATAGAAAATAGATAGAAAATAGATAGAAAATAGATAGAAAATAGATAAAGCTTCTGGTCCAGAAACTGAAGGGAAGTGTCCATAAAACTAGCACGGCTTACCAAAAGCAATCATCTAAACACAAAGAATTTTTAGATAAACTTGGAGCACTTACCCACAGACTTAAACACGCCGAGCACCACTCTTCCCGATTCCAGGCAGTGCACACAAGAAGCTTCAGGAACCGCTTCGCTTCTAGAGAACAACGGTGGGAAACGGAAACGAACTCACGAAACAGCAGCGCATCGAATCGGGAAGGCGAGGAAACGGAGGGAAGAGAAGTGCCGGAGGGAAAACAAATGGCACAACAAAAATCCTTAAGCCTCGAACAAAACCGAGCATTTCTATTAGTTTACAAACCTAATGCAGTGAACAAGCCTGATAAATAGCAAGTCATGTTTGTACGTATATTTTAATTTTAGTGTTACTGATTACACAATCAGGGAATTAATGAATGTTTAGACCCAGAAATACAAAGATCCAGAATTGCCACTCTACGGAGATGGGGTAGAATATTAAAACCCTTTATGGAAGTATGTCAGATTGTGGAGAAAGCGTAGAACTTTTTCCAACTCATCTCGGTTCACAAGAATCCAATACGAGAGGATACAAAGAGACTTAATATCGCACACCATGGACAATACTTCCTGAGCCATTAACAGACCTGCCGACTCGTTCTTCGCTTCTCACAAGGAATTATTACACTTTTTACCATCAGCATTCGTAATATTAAATGAGAGCTGAGGATATTAAATTCCTGAACTTCTTGATATCACTCTGTTACAAATTAAATATTAGAAGTCAGGTTTGTTACATTCAAACAAGTTTCAGTTTCTTTCTTCTGTAACCCATCCTCACAAATGCATTCCTTAATCTACTTTGTGTAGCAAGTTCTTGTTTATTTCTTTATTTTTTTTTTTTTCTTTTTTTTTTGCCTTCACGGAAAACTTTCTTATGCTTTATACATTACACTGATTTATATAAAGTTGTTTTCGGAAGTAGACTTCAAAGCATATTACTTAACATAAATATATTAAATATACTATCGTTGAACAAAAATGTCCATTAACACACACACACACACACACACACACACACACACACACACACACACACACACACACACACACACACACACAAACACACACACACATACACTCTCAGAAAGAAGATACATGTTACAAAAATTTCCTTAGTGCTACTGTTTTATTTTAGCAATCCCAAATCGTCTTTTTTGATAAAGTATTGTTATCGTATTTTTGGGTTGGAATAATTTTCTTTAATCCATAGATGATAGAGAAAGTAAAAATAAATTTTAGCGGTGGGATCCACATAACATCAAAATGTATATTAGAGTTTTTGAGTTTCTTGTCCTTACTTATTTCAGTTAGGGAAAATAAAGTGACATACGAATGCTGTTTATTGAAGAATGATCACAACTTTTTTTTCTTTTTGAGAACGTACCTTTACTCATCCTCATAATTCTGATGGTCCTTCTCAAAATAGTCTCCCCTAAATGCGATGCATTTTTCGCAGCGTTTCTGCCGGTCTTCGAAGACATGCTGGGAACCATTTTTTTAGAGATCCTCCAAAATCGCCTCCGTAGCCTTCACCACTGCTTCTGATGATGGATAATGCCTTCAACGAAGACGTTTCTTCAAGTTAGGGAGTAGAAAAAAGTCACGTGGGGCTAAATCCGGACTATAGGCAGGGTGAGGGATCTACTTCACGCAACAGCATTGGCAATATGCGGCCGCGCATTATCTTGGTGCAGCATCCAGCCTGCTTCACGGAAATGTGGCTTTTGCGCCTGATTATGAACTTGCAAAGTTTTTAGGACATCCCTGTAGTACTGTACAGTTACTGATGTTTGTGCAGGTACAACATGTTGATAAACTATTCCACGAATATCGAAGAATGAGATGAGCATAACTTTCCCAGCAGAAGCAACCACTTTAGCTTTTTGGGGGGTTGGTGATGAAGGAGATTTACACACTGAGCTTTGCTGTCTGCTCTAACGATAAAAACGCTGTAGCCGAGTTTCATCAGCAGTGATTATGTTTGAAAGAAACTCCGGATCTTCTCCTAACATCAACTTTAACTGCGTGCAGTCCTGCATGTGAATGTCCTTTTGTTTGGGAATCAACAGTCTTGGAACCCATCGCGCACAAACACGTATTATGTGTAATGTTTCTGTCACCAATGTGTGGGTGGCACCTGATTAAATGTTGAGTATTTCAGAAAGTGATGTTAAGGTAATTCGTTGATCCTCTCTCACAATGGCAGCAGCAGTGTTGATGTTTAATTCCGTAAGAGCAGTAACTGGAACACCGGGTCCACCCTCCTTTGAAATTGATTGTCTCCCCTTTTTAAACATTTTAAACCACCTTCGAACTGTGCTGTAGTGAAGAACAGACTCTCCATAGGCCTCCTGTTACATTGTATATGCCTCAGCTCAAGATTTGTTAAGACGAAAGCAGATAATTGCCCTTGAGTGTTACCTCCATTGCAGCGGTAGGCGATACTGCACATGTCTGAACTTGCCTGGTTCTCACAGGCGGAACAGCAGAACCAACAATTAAACTACTACGGCGTGTTAGTTTCATATTAAGATAATAGAATATAATAAGATTGAATTTTATTGAGAAAAATTATGACCGTAAAAAATTATGATCATTCATTATTGAACAGCCCTCGTATGATATCCAAGACCTAAGAAGAATGACTATTGAACAGCATTTCCTAAAATAAGCTAGTCCATGTCACGAGCGTATTTTTAGAAGATAAATGATAAAAGTTGAAATAGTGTTTCGGTAATTTTAAGAAAGTTGATAACCTTTCAGAGAGTCAAGTCTCTACTAGGTTGACACTAAACTTTCTTAAATGTGATTTTAGGTTACCTAACTGTGTGGAATCAACCTTTTACCACTTAGGGATATTTCCACCTTTAGAGCAGTATTGGAAGGTAGGCCTCTTTGTGCATTTGGAGATCCTTATATC
Organism: Mantis religiosa; assembly: GCA_030765055.1. Taxonomy (NCBI): domain Eukaryota; kingdom Metazoa; phylum Arthropoda; class Insecta; order Mantodea; family Mantidae; genus Mantis; species Mantis religiosa. The sequence goes on along the minus strand of CM060947.1, from coordinate 225,027,280 downwards.
ATGTTCGTGTGCGAGAGCCGGGAAGATCGATATTTAATATTATACATCCTCTTGCTTCCCATGGCGAACGTATCTCTAAAATATATTTTTCCTATTCCTGCTCGAGTCGTTCCTCTTTCCTTTCGGTTGGTTGAACTAAGGGTTGCTGGTAACCCGAAGGATATAAACCTCGAGATGCGCAATCAAGTGTAAAATAATGCCAACCTTAGGGCAAGTTATTACCCCAATACTTAACGCCTTTACTCGCCATTTTCCCCCACTCCATACCAGTTACCTTTCAACTTGCCTAGAGGAATAATGTACAGATTGCAATAATCTCGTATCTACACTGCTGTATGAGAAATGTAATATATACGACTTCGATTTTCGTATCTATTTTACAAATTTCCCATGTGCTGATCTCGGTTAAACGAAACAAATATTGCCCCAAGAATTTGATTCCTTTAGTCAATTTTGTTTCTGTACCACTAAACATTTACGAGATCTTTTAATGTACAGCTATTGAATTGCACATCTGCATTATTATTACATACTATAAATATCGTATGATTAGTTAAATATTTTTGTACAGGATTCTAGATGAGAGCTAAATGTTAAAAAAGCTGATATATTCCATTTATATGAATTTCACTCTTAGCTTGTGTATAAATTATTTGTCATGTTAGGATTACGAATACGATTCCCAGGGAGGGAATTCAGAAATGGGACCAGTCTTGATCTATTGTACCTATGTCACCAAATGGGATATTCTCGGGTTGATGATGATGATGATGATGATGATGATGATGATGATGATGATGATGATGATGATGATGATGATGATGATGATGATGATGATGATGATGATGATGATGATGATGATGATGATGATGATGATGATGATGATGATGATGATGATGATGATGATGATGTGAGGTTTAGGGGCGCACAACTGCGCGATTATTAGCGCCCGTAAAAATGACCGAACTAAAAACTATCTAAAACCCAACAAACAACACACACACACACACACACACACACACACACACACACACACACACACACACACACACACACACACACACACACACACACACACACACACACACACACACAAGTTTGACAAAAGCTAAAAAAAAATGGTTAAAAAGAGTAAAACTCGGCTCATTAAATTCTAAAATTAATACTAAAAAGGAACTTTAAAACCTTGGTCACCACCGTATCGTCATCCGCGAGTATCTCCGCCATGCTGGCCGGCAGCTGGAGAGAACTGCGGAGACGAGTTAAACTAAAACATTCTAACAGTAGGTGGCGGACAGTTAGGGCAGCACCACATAGTGGACAAACCGGTGCAGGGTCCCTGTTTAATTTAAAACTGTGGGTAAAATGGCGGTGACCAATACGTAATCGAGCTAAAATAACTTCTTCCCGACGGGATTGCCGACAGGTCACCCAATGAACCGGAAGCTCCTTCACTGTTCTGAGCCTGTTGCCACGCAGAACAGACCACTCACCGCGCCAGCACGACATGGCCGCCCCGCGCACAACAAGTCCAAAGTCTTCCGGGGTCACAAAAGGAACATTAACACTGGGTGTCATGGTGGCCACCTTAGCTGCCGAATCAGCCATTTCATTCCCCTGCAAACCTACGTGGCCAGGAAGGATGAGGCGAGAGGACATAAAGGGTGGCGATAATGCAGAGTTCAGGGTCCCTACATTCTACTTATATGGAAAGCTCCTTCTGTAGGACAGGACAGCGGACATTCCTCCCAGCTCAGCTGTGTCACCGACCTACTGGAGGAGAAGGAGGAGGAGAAGGAAGAGAGTATGATCTCGACCCAGATGAAACATACAAGAAACCCAGACTTGTGCTAGGACCCCCATAAATTCAAACCTCCTTTATCTTGCTTCAATGTACTCCATCTTTACCTTAACCAATTATTCACTTCCTTAACATAATACCACCATTCACCCACCGCCTTTACCTAAATCAAACCATCACTATGCTAGTAAGGGACCTAGTCCCGGTATGGCAAGAGTCGAAGAACCCTCCTCTGCGGAGGAGGACACTCCTTCAACGACCACAAGGCGAGGAGGAGGAGGAGTAGGAGGAGGAGTAGGCGGTTCACTCAGAGCATATCATCATACGATCACCCACTGACACTTCTATCCAGCAAGAGATCACCAAATGGAAGATGATGTAAAATGATAATGGAGATGAAATTCGGGGGATGTAGTTAACCTAACCAGCATTCGGTTGGCGACCCGGGAAAACCCCCAGACCTGTCTAACCCATGGTTAGATATACTCTGTCTCACGCTAGTTTAATCCTGCTGTAAACAACAAGGCGGAGCTGACTCAACTCGCCACGTGTTAGGCGCTACATGCATGCATAGAATTTTTGCAACACTAGCAGTGCTAACTTCTAGACAATAAACAGAATTGGGCTACACATTAGTTTATTAAATCTATGACATGGAATATTAATAGAATCCTGCAGTAGGATAACGGTTACCTTTAATCGGATTCCCACGATAACGTTTGACTTGGCGCAGATATATACGTCTCCACATCACTATATCTTCTCTGTCCAGTATAATTGATATCTGCACTCGCTTTTGGAATTTCAATACAATATCTACCAACAACCGATGGAGAGTACTTCGTGAAAAATGTGGCAAGTCTGTGTCCAAGCTTACCGCATGTAAAATCATATTTAGAGTCGGCGGTTCCTATCTGGAAAAAAAAATCATGAACTTTATTGTGTATAGCACTTCTGGTAATATAGTCGTATTTCTACACGGGCTGTTTGCATTTACGCGATTTCCCGATGTTCTTAGAGTCCCGCATGCTTGCTGTTCGACTCTATCAGTATGTACAATACCTGAGGAACCACCAAGGAGATCATCAGTTTCTTTCTCAGTGTTTATAAATAATATATTATACATACACGATTCCGGGTTTCTTTCTTGAAGCACTGCGAAACAATGCGTGATCATTCGCCTCTCGTCACTTGTTAAAGGTTTGCCTCGATTGTGTTTTGTTTCGAATGAAGCAACGACCTGTTCTATGGTGAAAAGCTTACCTACTGATTTTACATACATAAGTGTTCTTTTGTTTTGTGAGGTGTTATATACGCGAGATGTACAGGAAATGCACTGTTAAATGTCAGGAGCAACTCCACACTATAAACAATAACATAATCAGCATACCATTCGATACAGACCTCGTTGCGAGAGAGCTGCCTGGTATAGGAATGCAAAAATATTATATAATAGCAGTATCCTTTAGAAGTTGTTGAAAAAATGCAGTTTAAATTAACATAATAAGTTAAATGTGTGTATAATTTCACCTGTCTCCTGTCTAATCTGTATATATCATACTGTGACTTTGTGGGTTCGTGAAATTAAAAATTCAATTGCACAAACTCAAAATGTTCTTTATTTCCACCGAATTACATTTCGAACACTTGCCGATTACATAGAATTACGTAGCGCACACAATTACAATCCACCAGTTCGTCTGTCACAGGTCCACTCCACACTCACAATTACGTACAACTCCTCTGATACACGTACGCAGTCTTACAGTCCGTTCGCTAGCACTGCACTCTTCACGGCTGCTCGCCGAGAACTGAGCTGGCTCGTCCACTGCACCCCTTATATAGGAAGACCGCTGTTTCTGGAAGCTTCGCGCCTCGGAACGTCATACCGATTGTTCCAAATGTCAGGGGGAGGGTAAAGAGTCAGTACACTGGCTAGTGATGCTCTTCTAACCATCCCCTCCGTGAGCGCTACACAGATAAATGGGTAGGCGTGGTCTGAATGCTTCCCGTCTGGTCCCTACCCGCCAGCTGGTTCTCTCGGGAATTCCGATGGTTGGGTGACAATACTGTAATGTATATATCTGTTGTAAGTAGTCCTGAAAGGACTCGCGGGCCCAGAATACATCTATGTGGTATATGAAGCAGAAAGATAAAATGTGGGGCTATGACGTTTATAGCAATCGAAACATTTGCATACTTTTCTCTCTCCGAAATCAGCTCGCACAGATCAGTTATCAGAAAACTATTTTCAGTACCGTAGTTAAAGGAGGGGTTTATCGTACACATGCAAATAAAAGAAAACGCCCATTAACTTCGCTAAGCCAATCAACAGCTTAACCGTTTTCTGTCCCAATATCACTGTCTCTGTCTCTCTTCCCACTCAGATGTTTACAGCAGGATTATACTAGGTTGAGACATTATAGCTCGGCCATTGGAATCGAAAACCTGAGCCTCCCGAATGCGGGCCACAGACGAATGCACCTGAGCCATACCACTCGTTTATCTCATATTAATCGAGATAGACATTTTCAGAAAACAGTTGACTACACATTTCCTTATGTATACAGTAGAAATAGTGAAAAAAACGATAGTCAAATATTTTAAGAGCTTAATAATGACTTTGTTTGACAAAGAGAGCGAAAGAGCAACTTTATATTTGAGAAAAACATATTTTAAAATGGGTATTAATAAAACAAACATTTCGTAAACGACAAATTTCACAAACCTCTCAAACTCCGTAAATTCTGAGCTTTGTTGAGATTTACACATTTATATGTAGTAAGATATCGCCTAACTTCTGCGATTTACCAGTAAGCTAAAATATTTAAGAAAATAAAGAGATGCTTTGCAGAAAAATGCATATTTCATTTATTATAAAAATGGTTTAATAATTTATTATTTTAGTCAAACTCGTTAGTCATTTTCAGAAATTAAACTATTACAAAAATGTACCAGTAACTTAAACATGAAAATGGTTTATATCCAAGTTTGTGCTCTTTGGTGGTGCTGCTCATTGCTACACACGAATCTTTTCTTTTTTTTTCCCCTCCTAAAAGTATTTTTTTTTATTTGAGAGCAGCTCAAATCATACACATTTATAGTGCAATATCGAATGTAAGCTTTTAGGTGAATTATATCACTTTCTCTGTTTAATGACTAAATAAACAACTTAAAAAAAGTGTTGACATGGATATTGTATAGTGCGATCCAAATAAAGCTGAACCATTTCAATGGCAATAACTTTTTAACCAATAATAGGACACACGTGCAACTTTGGGAGAATATAATACACAATTGGGAGATTACATTGCATTATTTACATCTCAGAGATAACATTCATAGGACCTCCATAAATAGATCACATCGTCTAATATTAACATTTATTGGAAGGAGATCAATATGAATTTACGGGGAAGGACAAGAAAACCAAACGACACATGAGAAAGCACTCAAAGTTCGTCGAAGGTAACCAGGACCATGGAGTAAGATGAAATAACTAAAGAAAACACCTACAACTGATAAGTAAATATTGGATGTCCAATGAATATGGAGTTTCAACAAAATTTAATGGACTTCAGGATACAAGGTAGGGAAGCCTTCAGCTGCAGGCGGAAAATATTACAAATAAGTCAGCAGCCATATATCTGTATGATTTATAATTCCGATTCAGATTAAAATTTTAACTCAGTTATTTATTAGAAATATAACATAGTAATAATAAGGCTGTTGTTAGGTTAGATTTAGTTGTAAGGCCACTGGAGATAGTGGTCATTTTTTTCTCTTTTTGTATTTTACGTCCTCCAACGTTAAGTCATATCGTACGATGAATGAAATGGGTGAAATAATGCTCCAATGAGCCACGGGTCCATAGAGCTTAGAGTTACCCGACATTCGTCTTTCAGAATAAGGGAAATCCCCGGAAAAACCTTATCCAGTTAACTCACTCTGACCGAGATTCGAACTCGGGACCTCTTGAACGTGAGACAGACACGATACCATCTCCGCTACCGAGGCGGGCTAGTGGTCATTAGGTTAGTAAGTGTAGACATAAGTTTTGCCTGCAAGAAGAAACCTTTTATTTTTATTTATTAGTTAAATGTATATCATTTGTAATTAAAGAGAGCAATAAGTCCAGGTTTAGACTCTAGACACCAGGACCTAAGCTCACAGATTAAAATAAAATAAAAAATCTTAGAGAAAATGTTGAAAGTGTCCTCCACAAGCATCTATACGTGATTGCACTCATCTCAACATATTCTCTGAAGCTTTACGTAAAGTATCCTCGCCAATGTTAATTATTTCGGTTCGAATGGATTCCTTGAGAACATCAATTGTCCGTGGCCTATTCTGGTACACTATATTTGTTGGATACCCCCCACAGGAAAAAAATCCGGTGAGGTTAGGTCAGTGGATGTGGTGTTCACAAACCTTTTGAGATTATTCGATTATCAAAGAAGCTGGTTACAAGTTCCATGGTGTCATTAGTTGTATGGCACGTTGCTCCATCTGGCTGGAAATACTTACCAGCGGTTTTCTCGCTAACGATTCTAAACATTTTGTGACGTAGATGATCAGAAAATAGTGCAAAGACGTGTGTATTTTTCAGTTGTAGAGTTCTGGCGCTTACAGTAGCCCAAGATTCACTCATAATGAGCGCTACCCAAGGAGTAAACACAGAATTTAATGAATGTACAGACTTCAGCGACAGTCAAGACTTTTAACAACGGATCGCAGTATTCCTTTTTCTCTTCTATTTGCATGAGCAGGGGAAAAATAATGAGAACCTCTCATTTGAGAAATGTATAAGTAAAAGTTCAGACAAATGACAAACAATATTTCAAAGCACTTAAAGTTCAATAATGGTATTAGTTTTAAAGAGGTATGCAGTTTTATATAATAAAATTCTCGGTCTGTTACTTCCACTAGCTATTCGATGGTTATTCCAATGAAACCAGACTTCACAAACTATTCCAATAAACATTTTTCGTTTTTCACAAAAATATATTAAATATTTTGTATATTTAGGAAGTTAATTACAGCCCATTTTTAAAAATCGTCATTTTAGTAAAATATTTAACATTATCAAATTTTGCATTTTAGGTGTACCTTAATGAGTGTAAAGGCTACATAACTCTATGGAAATATTAGTACTGATATTTGTATTTAATATAAAATATTTAGCTATAAATTATACACCAAATACAAACATAAGTAATGGTATTTTACATGAAATAGTTTCTGAAGTTGATTAATCCTACGTAAAAGTCACAAAACTGTATATTACTGTTTCAAATAAAATATTCCTTAAAGCTGACATTTGGTTTGAGAGATATCTTGAACTCTATGGAAATAAGGTAAACCATTACATACTTTCCATACACATTTTACATATTTTCATGGAACACTGTTAGCAGTTGGGTTTTTCATACTTCACACACTTGTATGCCATCATTCTGCATGATGGGACAGTAACGACGTTTTTTCACTTTTCTAGCATCGTTTCTTTTTTTCTGGACAAACACCTCTATGCTCTTCAGCAAGAATATACAAAATGAATTTCCTGAAATCATCCGATAAATTTGGAATCTGGAGCCCTCTCTTCATATGGCCTCTGATTATACGAGGCATTTGGTTTTTAAGTCAGTGCCGTTTTGGAATTTAAAAAAAGACGTGCATAGATATCGCAATAATTTTATTTTTACATGAAAGCCTGTACCTGAATCTAGCTTTCTACATAATTTCCGTGAATATTGAGGCACTTGTCATATCGTGGCACCAGTTTTTGTATACGCTCCTCATACAATACTGCCGCCTGATGTGTTAACCACTGTATCACAACTGTTTTGACTTCGTTATTGTCTTGAAGACGCTGACCGCCCAGATGTTTCTTCAAGTGCAGGAACAAATGGTAGTCGCTAGGCGCCAGATCAGGGCTGTGTGGAGCATGATCTAGAGTTTCCTATTGAAAAGATTTGATGAGATCTTTGGTCCAATTAGCCACATGTGGACGGGCATTGTCATGCAGCAAAACGATACCCCTACTCAACTTGCCACGTCTTTTGTTCTGGATTGCACGGCGCAGATTGTTCAATGTCTCACAATAAGACGCTGCATTGATTGTCTGATTACGAGGCAGAAACTCCACTAGCAATAGTCCTTTTCTGTCCCAAAAACCGCCTGCGATGCCGTATGTAGTAAAAACGGGCGTTAAACACTACACATTTCATTTCATTTTTGTCCCAAAAAACTGTGCACATGATTTTCCGGGCAGAAATTGTTTGTTTAAACTTCACTTTTGTGGGTGATGATGAATGTCACCATTCCATGGATTGTTGTTTCGATTCTTCTGACTTAGGCCACCCATATTTCGTCACCAGTAACAATTTGGTCTAAAAAATCTTCACCATCATTGTGGTACCGCTCAAGGAATCTCAATGCACTGCCTAAACGTTAGGTTTTGCGCAAGTCCGTCAATATTTTCGGAACCCAACGTGAACACAATTTCCGGTACTTCAAGTTCTCGGCCACAATGCGATACAAAACACTACGAGAATATTGAGAAAAATAGTCACACAATGACGAAATTGTAAAGCGTCTGTTTTCTCTCACCTTTTCGTCTACTTTCTGCACCAAATCTTCAGTAACAACCGAAGGACACCCACTCCTTTCTTCATCATGCACATTTGTGCGGCCATCTTTAAATTCTCTCAACCATTTCCTTACCATTCCATCACTCATAATGTTTTGTCCGTAAACTTCACAGATCTCTTGATGAATATCGATCGGTTTTACTGCTTTAGCTTTAAGAACGTAGCGCTGCGGCGGCGGAATCTCAAAACGGTACTGACTTAAAAACAAAACATGTCACCTATTTATTCCTATGCTCTTTATTAAATCAAATCTTTACATCTTACCTTTCTGGAGATATATAACATAGACTTTAGCGCAGATCAGTAATATTAGAAAGTAAAATATTGCGAGTCCCCACCTCCTTGTACTTCGGATAGCTGAGTAGCTGCTACACGTCATGCCTTTAACATCTACTCCAGGTTTTGAGACATTATATGAAACACTTCATCTTGCAGTGATAAATTCTATCAATTTCGGTGCCATCACTCTCGCTATTATAAATAAAGTCAACACCGCCCACTTCATTCTCAGATATGCTTAAAATCGATTTTCAAATTTCTAATGGTCTGAATCCAATATTTGATCTTCTTCAGGAACATAAGAATTCTCTGAATGAGCATTGCCCTCATTGAGCCGCTCTAAAGTCAACCACATCATTTTTCTGCTGCTTTGTGGCACGTTAGGTATCCCTCCATTAGCAGCCATATATAAATAATTAAATATATGAAAAGTAAGATATATAACAGAAGAAAACTTACTTACTTAAAGTAATATCCGTCTACCAGTTGGAGACAGGAACCCTACTTTTACAGTAATATCCGCCTGTGAGACGATGTGGGTGACGCGTGCATGCGAGGAAAATGGTACTTTCGTGGAAGGAAAACAATGATATTCACGCAATACAAAGTTAAACTCACAAATGAAGCATATCAGGAATATCAGATCAAATTAGCAGTGCGCATGTGCCAACTATAGGGTTTAGAAGGTTTATATATCCGCCTCAGAGATTGATCTTACGAACTAATGGTTAAATGAAAAGATAGCTTGGAGTTAAAGATTTTCTTGAAAACCTTCGTGTCACATTTAAGTTTGATGCTTAACGACGTTTGACTTTTAATTATGCTGTTCATATATGCCCCCGTGGACTTTTACCTTATAATTATTTTTGGCGTTCGAGATAGCCTTGAAAGCATGCACTTTCCACGAATTCTGGGTATCGAATTAATCGGTAGAGATACATATAAAATGGAGCAGAAATACTGATATCTCATTTTGTTAGTTTAAATGCAACCGTGTTGAGCTGTAATGCTAACGAGGTTTCTAACAAATTACTTTAATGTTAACCATTTGTTTGTTGAAGAAAGAAGCGTGTCCACCACATATTTGAATTAATGACTTTGTATTCAACAAATCAGTAACTAAGGTCTTGGTCTATTTTATTTGCAGACGATGCTCCTTTATTTTTGTATTCATGTTAATGAGAGGAAATAGAAGAATATGTTTAGGAAGAAAAGCTATTGGTATGCTAAATTCAATCTTATAGCGTAGTAATACTTTGGCTAAAACGAAAAGCTTAATTTATAAAGCATTGGTGGAAAGTGTGATGCTCTATGGAGCAGTAACTTGGACAGTCAGCAGAATACAAGAGGATAAATTAAGAGCAGCGGAAATAGACTTCCGGAGAAGGTCTGTCAGGAAGTCAAGATGGGATAGGATAAGGAATGAAATAATAAGAGTTGTTGAATGTGGAAGGAGATGTTATAGAAGTCTTAAATGAGAAACGACTACAATTGAATGGACACGTATTAAGGATGGATGATGACAGATTACCAATGGAAGTGCTCAGATGGACGGAAGGAAGAAATAGTAAGGGAAGACCTAATGATCAGTGGATGCACAAAGTGAAAAAGTGTATGAGGCATAAAGGACTACTTGATTTAGATGCACTAGATAGGGATAAATAGCGGAATGGTGTTGCTCTGTAAATTTTATATTTTGACACAACTTTCTAGTTGGCTATTGGTTTGGTTTAGGAAACCTACAGCATTGTAGGAAGCCCTGTTTAAAAACACATTTGCCGCATGCAGCCTGCTTCATGGAAATGTGGTCTTTTGCACCTGATATGGACTTGCAATGTTTTCAGGACATCCCTGTAATATTGTCCAGTTACTCATGTGTGTGCAAGTACAACATGCTGACAAACCATTCCATGCTTATTAAAGAATGAGATGACCATAACTTTCCCAGGAGAAGCAACCACTTTTGCTTTTTTGGGGGTTGGTGATGAAGGATATTTCCATACTGAGCTTTATTGTTTGCTCTCAGGATCAAAATGATGTAGCCAAGTTTAATCAGCAGTGATTACGTTTGAAAGAAACTCCGGATCTTCCTCTAACATGTCTGAACTTGCCTGGTTCTCACAGGCGGGAACCAGGAGTATCAACAATGAAACTACTACGGCATATTTGTTTCACATTAAGCTAACAGAATATAATAAGAATGAATTCTAGTGCGAAAAATTATGACCGTAAAAATTAGGACCACTCTTTCTTCAACAGCCTTTGTATAACGTAATTTTATTGTGTTGATGGATGTAAATATAATCACAGTAAAGAAAACAAAATAAAACGTTCAGTAAAGCTTCTATATCAAGTATTAATTAGTACAGCATTTCATGTGTAAGTTGTAGAAGTATATAGCTTTGTGAACAATGTCAGTAATTACATCTAATTTTGAGTAAAATGAATTAGTGTATGCTACAATAGCAACAGTTGTGTTTTATGTAGATAGTACGCTCCTTGCATTTCATAAACTATGTTATTTGTAATTTAAATGTGTATCTCAAGTTATGAAACTATACTCATGAGTTGCATGGGAACTGCATACTGCATGACAATCGCTTTTCAGTGTTGATTTGAGCTTATATTGTCGCGGACGCATTGTTGAGGCGAGATGACGCGAGGGAAGAGTTCAAAGAGACTGGCAGTACAGTGCGGAGATAAAAGCTTGCTGAAACGGTGGTGGGGGAAGTAGACGGATTTCTAGAGATCGTCTTTCTTCTAGAGCCATCTTGATTGAACATTCCGGATAGTGAGTAATATATAAATGGAGCCGCCGCTCGCCACTGGGGGACAGTTGTTAATTGAACTCGTGTGCATGAACAGCTGTGTGAACTTTGTAGTCCATGACCTTGCAAGTTATATTGTGTATGTGAGGTAATTATGGACTGTCAGGTTGACCAAAGTGTGTTCTACGGAAATAAAGAGTAAATTTTAGAGTTTGAAGCCTTTACTTTTAATTTCAGGAACCACAAAATGACAATATGTTTCACTTAGATTGCTGTTTTACAGTTACTTAGGTTTTCGTGTGTCTTCTGTCTGTATGTACTCACTCTGTAAGAACTAGAGAACACATTTGGAAAATGTTAAGTAAGAAATTATATCCGAGAAATGATAAGTTTCAACGAAAGCAAAAGTACATTCCATTCCATATCTTTTAAATTCAGTAGCCAGTCTCCTAAATACTAGAATTTGTGTGTCAGTCATTTATTGTGCACTAGGTAATTATACCATGGGCATTCAGAAAGTAAGTTCTGTTTCAATTTATCTCCGCTGCAGCACTGCGATCACAGTCCCGCACATGCGCGGTACACGCTCTGTATCAAAGAGAAGAAACATGCGCCATAGCTGTGTGGCCTGTTCCTCTGGTAAACACTTGTGTTTGGCCACCGTGTCGAATTGACGGCGGAAGACTTCGAAAGTTGTCGCGCAGTCATATTTAGGAGGTTTGACGGGTGCAGAGGTTGTGTCGCGTCCCTTTAAATCCTTTAACCTCCTGCTGATAACGTCCTCCACCATGGCGTTCAGAGACTTTGCGTTGTTGTCAGCCTTTCTCTCCAGCTCGTCAACGCGGCTCGCCAGAACTTCGACGCGCTCGTCCACTTGACCCATCCGCTTGCCCAGGTCCGTCCGTCATCCCTCACGCCGGTCAATTGCTCTTCAAATTTTTCGGCGAGGGCCTCGTTCGCAGACTTCATTTCCGTGGTCAGTTCGGCCATCTTTGTAGTCAGATTGTGATTTGTCGTCTCCAACTTTGCGGCCAGGTTGTTATTTGCCGCCTCCGTCTTCGCTGTTAGTTCCGCGGCCAGGTTATTATTTGCCGCTTTTGTTTTCGCAGCGAGGTTGTCATTTGCTGCTTTCATTCCCGAGGTCAGTTCGGCCTTAATTTCCATCATCTTTACCAAAATCTTTCTCAATGCCGCGTCCATGGCTGTAATGTTCGGTGATGTCGTCCCACTTCCTGACACCAGTTGTGACTTTGTGGGTTCGTAGAATTAAAAGGCAGGGTTGCAAAAATTAACAATCTCCTTTATTTCCGCAGCAATACACTGTCCAATTCTCACGTAACATTATATCACAAAATCTTCCAAGTTCGAGGACAATAACAAACACTTGCAGCTGATTACATTAGCTATCGTTACAACAACACTGACTGTAACACAACTGCTTACTCACTCTTGTTTATAACAACTGCAACTGTCCTGCTAGCCTGTCACAATCCCTTTTATATCTGCATTCACGATTACCAGACTGTTCTGTCAATCACTGGAGGTTTCTGGAAAACAAGGCATCTAGTTACATAATTCGAACATTCTATCACCTTCGAGAAACGTAACTTAATCTACCCGGCGAGGACTTTGCCTCAGTTATCTTGCTTGCCGCCGTTACCTGTTTACACAAGTTCGTTATCTACGTGAAACCTATCTATTATATATTTGCGTCGAAAATTCAATACCCGTTACCGCAACAGTATTAACGGATTGAGAGAAAAGGATACATTTTAATTACATACATGCTAACAACAAGAAACAGAATTTGATTCTTTTAACTGGTAATTACATGATAAGATTTCTAAATTGCTGGAAAAATGCTTCGCATATTAGTCGTGTCTGAAGACCATCATGTGGTGGTGTATTGTCTTCGTCGACTTCTAGCTTGCCTCTTGTGATGGAGTTCCACAGAATCCCTATACAAAGACCAACAGCAATTCGCAAGAATTACTTCATTCCAACGGCCCTGATATCTTTGTTCCATAACAGAAATGTCCTGATGGAATCTCTCCCCATGTTCATCACTTACAGCTCCACAACTAGGAGGGAAAAGGTCTAGGTGGGAGTTGAGAAAATGGATCTTAAGGGACATGATTCCCCATTGAGCAATGAAACCTCATAAAGAAAATTTACGTATCATCTCAGAGCTACACACCTTTCCCAAAAAGTCTTCAAAGAACACAATATTCCTTTGGCCCCACAGAAGAAAATTTAGTGTACAACTTTTTGAAATCACATAATACAAAGGAGATAACCACAGGCAAAAAATCAGGAGTGTACCGGATAAATTGCAAGGACTGTGACAAATTCTACATTGGAAAAACAAAAAGGAACGTGAACATTAGGCTTAAAGAGCACTTTAGGAACATCAGGAATAAAGAAATAGATAAATCGGCGGTAGCGTACCATTTTTGGAAGGAAAATCATGACATAGAACGAGAAATTCACTTACTAAAATGTGTCCAAGGTCCAGCGGCATTAACCACGTGGGAAAATATCTTTATAAAGAAATATGAAAGTAAATTGTTTAATTTCGATACTACCTTTGAAGAAAATCCAAATTTCAAGTTCATCAAGATACCGACAGAGACGCACCTATCACCTCCGAGGAGTTCACTGAACCGGCATCCATTAGTCGACAACAGCTGATGATGTTAGGAAGATCCTAACGAAACGCGTTCTAGGTAAATACTAGCAATAAATGAGCATTGAGTATTAGTTCGACTCAAAATTGTATTATTTAAGGGACATGTTGCATCCAAGGTTGCGGCATTTTTGCTGCAGCACTCTCACCAAATGCTTATAGTTGTCATCTATTTAGTTGCCTTAAAATCCATGAACAACACCCTTTAAGGCTTCCAAAGCTTCCTTTTCTTTCCACTCCAAAATTTGGACAATGCAAGATCCTTTACAAGTTCTCTTATTTGTGGTCCGACAAAACTGTCTTCCTTAACTTTTGCATCACTTAATTTCTAAAATTTCTCTCTGATTGTGCTTTGTTATTTGACATGTGTGCCAACTCCAAAAAGAATTCCTCCAAATTTAAAATTTTCACTCTAAAAAATTGAATGTCACTTTTTCTTTAAAACAAGAGCTAATCTTTCATTTTTATGGTGATTTTTGAATTCAGCAGTTGGAAATAAATGTAAATTCACTATTTTTAGGCCCCAAAATATTGTACATTTCGTACTGAGAATCTCTTAATCTTTTTGTTTTTTTAGTTTTTGTTAAAAAAAACCATTGATACTGCATAGAATTTTATTTTTTAAACAAGTGACACAAATATCTGATAAAAATCCCTTCTTATGAGTCTGATTAGTACACACAAAGAGTTCATATGTTTTGGTTGACTAGTTTTTTGAAAAAGTGTACCGGAACCTGAAAATATGTGAACCTAAGAAAAACAGCTTAAAAGTTGATATATTGATTAGTGACTTCTCACATGAGTCAGTACATTCCTGCTGCATAGTCTTAATCCTCTGTATTCTCACTTGTTCTTTTCAAGTTGCTCTTCATCTGTCTTGCCTTCTTGGTCAGTGCATCAACTATTTCATCCGCTTTCAGGATTCACATCTCATTAGTTTCTGTATATGACTACTATCATGATTAGCAAATGTATTGTGTGAACTGGGCCTACTAACCTCAATTATTTGGCTTCATTGTCTAACCTATTTGTATTTTCCACATTTACTGTTCTGTTTTTAGTAAAACCTTCTCTGTCGAAATGCTTTTAGCTTACCCATATCATATATTCACCAATAACTATAAAATATTATTCAAACCAAATTACTGTTCACATGCGCAGCCAAAGACAAATGTAAAACTAGAATAATTGGAGTTACAGTGGTACCAGCAGAAAGCTTGAAAGATCCCTTACAAAGCAAGAATTAGTTCAGAATTATCTGTTCAGAATCACAAAAGTTATGATCGATTTTGTGAAAGCTTACAGAAAGGGGCGTGGCAAATATTAAATGGCCATTAATATAATTAGCAAATTAGGTATAAAATATAGCACCAATGAACTTTTTAACCATATATTTGTAATCTTGAGGGATGAAGGTATAATAAAACATGAAAATAAAACAAGTGAATTTTAAACCCAAGTGAAGTACCGTCCCAAATTAAATGTAATTATTTGCATTGTGAAAGTCTTCCCAATAGGATTTTACATAAACTATGCTACCTTTTGTATGATATGGTGTACTTCAAAATCAATATTATGTCAGCAATATTAACAGGAATTTGATTTTTAATTTATAATACGGTTGTACTTCTCGTAATGTTCATTCCTTTCTCCCATTATCTGTTAATCTAAATAGTATGATTAAATATATGACATAATTGAAGTTTGATTTATGAGTCACTACGTTTACACTCAGTCTTCACTTACTTGTTGTATAATTGAAACGTTTTCAAGATCATTCGATCTCATCCTCAGCTGTTTGGTGACTAAATGAACCTCCCTCTTCTTCCACTACTACGGAGCTCCGATCACTGTGCCATCTGGTGTTAGGGGCACTAAGTTTTAATACTTCATTTAATGCCTGGATTTCAAAATTTATAACTTTATCACGGTTTTTGTTTATGAATATTTTCTCCCAAATATCCAATTTTATGGGTGTACTTAAAGATTTTAACAGTTTACTGTTGTGGCCAATGTTGTGGTTTTCTGTCCAAAAATGGTGTGAAACTGCAGATTTTTCTGTTTGTTTCAAAGTAATGTTCCTCTGGTGTACTTTTTGCCTGATTAACAAGTTTATCATAGTTTTTCCTATGTAGCTTTTTTCACAGGTTTCACAATTAATCTGATAAATTCCTGATTTCAAATTGTTGGGGATTGTATTTTCCAGTGGTTTATTTAGCAGGTTCCTCAGACTGAATTTGTTTTGGGTGCTAGTTTTAAGTTTAGTCTTTTTAAGATTCGTTAAAATTTTCTAAAAGCCCATGCTTGGTAGGTGAATTTTCTATACTGCCAATTTGTGTTATTAAGTGGTGTGAGAGTGGTATTTTTTTGATCTTATCTTCAGCTTTTCTTTTCTCTTCATCATGTTCCTTATGATGGCTGGGTTGAATCCATTTAATACCGCTATGTCTTTTATCTGTTGTTGGCAGTATAGAAAATTCACCTACCATCCATGGGCTTTTAGAAATTTTGAACGAATCTTCAAAAGACTAAACTTAAAACTAGCACCCCAAAACAAATTCAGTCTGAGGAACCTGCTAAATAAACCACTGAAAAATACAATCCCCAACAATTTGAAATCAGGAATTTATCAGATTAATTGTGAAACCTGTGAAAAAAGCTACATAGGAAAAACTAAGAGAAACTTGTTAACCAGGCAAAAAAAAAAAAAAAAAAAAAAAAAAAAACACCAGAGGAACATTAAGTTGAAACAAACAGAAAAATCTGCAGTTTCACACCATTTTTGGACAGAAAACCACAACATTGGCCACAACATTAAACTGTTAAAATGCTTAAGTACACCCATAGAATTGGATATTTGGGAAAAAATATTCATAAACAAAAACCGTGATAAAGTTATAAATTTTGAAATCCCGGCATTAAATGAAGTATTAAAACTTAGTGCCCCTAACACCAGATGGCAGAGTGATCGGAGCTCCGTAGTAGTGGAAGAAGAGGGAGGTTCATTTAGTCACCAAACAGCTGAGGATGTGATCGAATGATCTTGAAAACGTTTCAATTATACAACAAGTAAGTGAAGACTGAGTGTAAACATAGTGACTCATAAATCAAACTTAAATATGAAGAATACTTCACTGTTAATAATGCTTCTGCTTTTAATATTTATATGAAATAATGTTTAGGAGCATTCCGATAGCCTTGGAATGTAAAAGGTCCATTTCCCTTAAATAATGTATCATTCTATCTCTAACAGGTTTGTATGCTAGCTCTCCTCTA
This sequence comes from Mantis religiosa, assembly GCA_030765055.1. Taxonomy (NCBI): domain Eukaryota; kingdom Metazoa; phylum Arthropoda; class Insecta; order Mantodea; family Mantidae; genus Mantis; species Mantis religiosa. The sequence continues at coordinate 225,009,817 of CM060947.1, read as the reverse complement.
CCCTCTTCGCTTCCCGAGATTTAAGATGTCACGTCAATCTGTGAGTACCAATCACAATGAGTGAAACTGAATCGAGATCTGGAATTAAGTTGTATTACGTGTACCTATACGAGCACCTTGTGGAAGAAGCACCCGAGAACAGCACTGAGGATAAACGAGAACTTTGCATCATTCGATACACATTGAGGTTTTCAGAGCATCTCCATAACATACAAGAATGGAGTACATCGATTTTATGCATTCGAGAAATCCTATCGCTGCAGTTTTCCGCATTTTGCTCAGGTTAAATGTTGATTTCTTCCGACGACGTCCAACATTTCAGTTTTCAAGAATCACACTTAATGCAACTTCCTATATCATTTTCATTATTTAAATTTATCATTGCTTTAAGCATAGAAAATTCAGAGTACAAATTTCCTGGACTAATCAATTTACTACTTCTTAGTATAAAATAAGCCAAACAAATTCTTTTCATTAATATCCACAACCACTTAAAACAAATTTTTTCTATCTATACCCTTTTTAGATCGAGAGTAAATCAAAACCTGTACATAGAGTAAGGTGACGGTATCAAATGTTTGGCATCAATGTGATGTTTCTATTTTTGTAGTAGAGGAAGTAAAAGTATTAAATCAGCTATATGCAAAACCTTTAAGAAAATCCTTACATCGTAAATTAAAAACAAATTTTCCGTTCCTTCATTTCCAATATAAAATGCTCAGTTTTGACTAATACGTCATACTTTAGTTGTTACAGTTTCTGGTACTACCGCTAGGAGCGTATTTAGTCATGTAGTTACAAAAAACCTCAATAGATAGCGCCAGGAAAGAAACAGAACGCTGATGGTTGGAGCTTTGATACGTTAGAGAATCTTCTGGATTAACACATGATCTTATTGTGTGCTCAAAACAACTTTATATTTCCTTTATATCCTGTACTAAAGATTCCGTAATATCCCACTTTATTTCCGAAAAGGAGAAAACAGAGTTTGGTCTGTTTAGAATTAAAGGCTATTCTAATATCTACTAAAACTTGTTAAGTGTGGTTAGAATTATTGCTCATTTTCATCCGGTGGTGTTGGTGTAAGAAATTTTCGTTTGTATTCGAATGCAGAATCTCGGAAGATGTTACATGTTTTATTGGAATGGAAGTTCTCTGATACTAGAGTCAACAGAGCTAAGGGAGGACATTTATTTCAAATGATGTACGGTGAATAAATACGAATGTTAAGTGCACTCGAATGATGTTATCGTGACTTATTGACGAAAATAATGTTGTCCAGATCCTTTGGTCACAATACATTTCTTCTTACATTTGTTAAGTGACAAGATTATGATCATCTCGGCGTTAGGATTGAATGGAATGTAAAGCTATACAATTTCAGCATAATACGAAGGGGATTCGACCCGTGACACAAAGGTGGTATATTGTACCTATACCCTGGGAGAAGGCATTAGGGTGGGCTTTCGAAGGAGACACCAGAGTACAGAGAGCAGGATTCCCAAATTTTACTAGATGTAAACTCCTCGGAAGGATAGGACAATGAACAACTCATCCTCCCCTATCCCGTAGGGGAGGGGATCCGTCCTCTTCGGTTGCCGTGTTACAGGCGCTGCGGACCCCTAGCACTCGTAGTACCTCTGACGTAACTAGAGCAAACTCGGACCGAACTGCCGAACCCTCCCCTTTGGGAGTTGTTCGGATTGGGTTGGTCTCGAGGGGACAGTTGTTCCCGATACTCGTGGAAGATCGCGTACGTCTCCGGACGGGGTTGAGGGAAGCCATTAATATTTCCGCGTACTAGCCAGCATAGCTAGTAGAGGGTGCGCTAGATGGCCAGGCGGCCCCACCGAGGTCATATCGGTAGCGTTCCCATATTGGGGTTGGCGCGCGTAACGGACGTATCCACTTCCATCCCGTCTTGTGTTTTCGGACCAGATGTGGGGGGGGGGGCTTGTTGGTATCTAGGTCTTGTCCTACGGAAAGCTCCATGTTCTCAAAACCTTAATCTTTAAAAATACCTATTACACTGGGCGACAAAAAATAACTTTAGAATATTTCGAGCACTACATGACGCAATTCCTACTAATTATGGGTCGAGAGAAACAAATATGACAATTAAAAAAGTTTACAACCTCTAGTTTCTATTATATACACAAGGTGGAAGTATTACATATTAACGGATTGAGAGAAAAGGATACATATTAATTACATACATACTAACAACAATGAACGCGCATTTGATTTTTTAACTGGTAATTACATGCTAAGAGTTCTAAATTGATGGAAAAATACTTCGCAGATGGTCGTGTCTGAAGAGAATCATGTGGTGGTCTATTGACTTCGTTGTCTTTTAGCTTGCCTCTTGTGAAAAAGTTCCGCAGAATCCCTATACAAAGACCAACAGTAATCCGCAAGCATTACTTCATTCAAACGGCCCTGATATCTTTGTTCCATAACAGAAATGTCCTGATGGAATCTCTCCCCATGTTCATCACTAACAGCTCCACAACTAGGAGAGAAAAAGTCTAGGTGGGAGCGGAGAAAATGGATCTTAAGGGACATGTTGCATCCAAGATTACGGTATTTTTGCAGGAGCACTGTCACCAAATGCTTGTAGTTGTCATCTCTTTTATTGCCTAAAAATGCATTATCAAAACTCTTGAAGGCTTCCCAAGCTCCCTTTTCTTTCCCCTCCAAAATTTGGTCAAATTCAGAATCCTTTACATGTTCTCTTATTTGTGTCCCGACAAAAATGCCCTACTTAACTTTAGCATCACTTAATTTCCAAAATTTCCCTCTGATTGTGTTTTGTTATTTGACATGTGTGCCAAGTCCCAAAAGAATTCCCACAAATTTAAAATCTTCACTCTAAGAAGGGAAGTGTCACTTTATCTTCAAAACAAGAGCTAATCTATAATTCTTATGATTATCTTTGAATTCAGCAGATGGAAATACATGTGAATTTACTATTTTTGAGCCTGAATCATTTTCATTGTTGCCAGTTTTCTTATTTGAACATTTTGTACTTATAATTTGTTACATCTTTTTTGAGTTTTTGTAAAAAAAAGCATTGAAATTTCATATCATTTTATTGTTTTTAAACAAGCGTCATGAATCTCTGAGAAAATCCCTTCTTATGAGTCTGATTAATTCACACAAAAATTTCATATATTTTGGCTGACTAGTTTTTTTTAAAAAATGCGCGAGAACCTGTAAATTCTGAAACTCAGAAATACCGTTTTGAAGTTGATATATTGATTACTGACTTGTAACTTTAGTCAGAGCATTCCTACTGCATAGTCCTGACACTCCGTATTTTCACTTGTTCTTTTCAAGTTGCTCTTCAGTTTTCTTGCCTTCTTGGAAAGTTCTTCAACTATTTTATCTTCTTTCAGTACTGACAGCTCATCAATTTCTGTATATGACTACTATCATGATTAGCTAACCTCAAAATTACATGTGGTTTTATTGTCTATTCTATTTATATTTTCCACATTTACTACTCTGTTTTAGTAAAATTATTGCCTGTAAACTTTTTCGAAATGTTCTTAGCTTACCCATATCATATATTCACCAATAAGTGGTATAAAATATTATTAAAAACAAATAAATGTTCACATACACGCCAAAAACAAAAGCAAAACTACCATCATTGGAGTTACAGTGATACTAGCATAAACCCTGAAAGAATGATCTGTTCAGTATTACAGGAGTTACGATCGATTTTCTGAAAGTTTGCAACAAGGGGCGTGGCAAAATCATAACACCCATTAATATAATTAGCAAATTAGGTATAAAATATAGCTGTAATGAACTTTTTCACTATGTATTTGTAATCTAGAGGGATGACACTACACTAAAATGTGAAAATAAAACAAGTGAATTTTAACCCCAAGTGAAGTACCTTCTCAGCTAAATGTAATTATTTGCATTGTGAATGTCTTCCCAATAGGATTTAATATAAGCTATACTACTTTTAGTATGATATGATGTACTTTAAAATCAACACTATGTCAGCAATATAAAGAGGAATTTGATTTATAATACGGTTGTACATCTCCTAATGCTCATTCCTTTTTCTCATGATTTAATAATACAAATATGAAATAACGTTTGGGAGCATTCCGATAACCTTGGGATGTAAAAGGTCAATTATCCTTAAAGAATGTCCCTCCTATCTCATAACATGCTTGTCTGCCAGCTCACATCTCCCCTCTTCGCTACCCGACATTTAGGATGTGAGCACCAATCACAATGAGTGAAGCAAAGTCGAGATCAGGATTTAAGTTGTATTACCTGTTCCTATACGAGAACTTTGGGGAAGAAACACCCGAGAACCGCACGGAGGATAAACGAGAACTTTGCATCATTCGATACACATTGAGGTTTTCAGAGCATCTCCAGAACATCCAAGAATCGAATAAATTCATTTTATGCATTCTAGAATTCCCATCGCTGCAGTTTTCCATATTTTGCTCAGATTAAATATTGATCTCTTCCGACGACGTCCAACATTTCAGTTTTCAAGAAGCACACTAACTTAATGCAACTTCCTATATCAATTTCATTATTTAAATTTATCATTGTTTTAAGCATAGAAAATTCAGACTACAAACTTCCTGGATTAATCAATTTACTACTTCTCAGTATAAATTAAGCCAAATAAATTCTTTTCACTAATATCCACAGGATATTCAAACAAACCTTTGTCTAACTATACTCTTTTTAGATCGAGGGTACATCAAAACGTGTATGTAGAGTACGATGACGGTATCAAATGTTTGGTATCAATGTAATGTTTTTATTTTTGTAGTAGAGGAACTAAAACTTATAAATCGACTATATGCAGAACTTTTAAGAAAATCCTTCCATCGTAACATAAAAACAAAGCTTCCGTTCTTTAATTTCCTATATAAAATCCTCAGTTTTGACCACGTTTTGACTAATTCGTCATACGTTAGTTGTTATAGTTTCTGGTACTACCGCTATGAGCGCATGTAATCATGTAGTTACGGAAACGTCAATAGATAGCGGCAAGGGAGAAACAGAACGCTGATGGTTGGAACGTTTATAAGCTAGAGGAACTTCTGGATTAAGACATGATCTCATTGTGAGCAAAAATCAAGTTTACATTCCCTTTATATACTGTTCTAAAGGTTTCGTAATATTGCACTTTATTTCCGAAAAGAAGAAAACTGACTTTCGTCTGTTTAGAATCGAAGGCTATCGTAATATCTACTAAATGTTGTGAAGTATGGTTCACAAAATATATGTGTTAATCATTATGGTAGTCATATACAGAAATTTAGGAGCTGTCAGTACTGAAAGAAGATAAAATAATTGAACAACTTGCCAAGAAGGCAACAAAAATGAAGAGCTACTTGAGAAGAACAAGTGAGAATACGGAGTGTCACGACTATGCCGTAGTAATGCTCTGACCAACACCAACTCCAATACTCAGACCTTAATACAGATTCCAAGATGGCGCCCGTCGAAGCCCAGCGACTCTCGTTACGCAAATAGGAAACTATATACAATGGACATAATATAATCCTTATTAAGAAGCAGTAAGATAACTCCTAAGCATTTATCGCTTTACACTTTCAACCAAAACGTGTAATAACGTAAATAAAAGGTACCATGACAAATCCTAATCGTTTATCACATATAGTAGCACGACCCACAGCATTTTCCAACTTATACTTCCAATCAAAATTTAACTTACAAGGCATGACAACTCATAAGCATTTAACACTTTTCACAGTAAAACATAGAGGAAAAAATGATTAAATGAAACAAAAGTTAAGTTTTTCTTCAACACAACAGAAATGGTAAAATCAAGAACACATGTACAAGAAAAGAAAGAAAGAAAATGAAAAAGCTAACCTGAAATATTTACTGGCTGCTAAGTTTGAGCTCCTTCCTCACCATGTTCATCATTGGCTTTTCTTTTGGTTTCTCTATTTTGCACTTTCTTGGGTAAGTGTTCAGACACATTTTTTTTTCCATTTAACATTTTGTGTAATTGTTCATGGATATGCTTGCCAGAACCTTCACACACTTCTTCGCTTTGGCAAGTAAAGGCTCATTTATATTATTTTCTTTTTTGTGTGAGTGTTCTAAGCCAGGGGTGCTTGTACATCTTTGTTAAAATTGCCTTAGATACACAGAATGTGGTAATGTCAATACATTAGTTTTTCTTATTGGTTCATATGCTTCTGGATTTGCATATGAAATGTTTGTAGCCCATATCAAAACATCTGGAGAATATTTAATCCGACTAGCACAGGCTAGCTCCAGCTGTTCAAAAGCAAACTTTATCTTACTAGACTGTATCGTCATCTGTAGCAAGTAATAGTTTCTTTTATATTGTTTACATAGTTACCTTTCCTGAAGAACATACCTACTGCTTATACTATAATATTTAAGAGAACTCGCCAGATTGTCCAGTTTACTCCATGTGTCAAATTTGAAGGTGGCAGTTCCCTCACATTGCAAGATCCATCTAACATTTTTCACTGGTATGTTCATAATATTGTAAAACACACTCACTTCTAGGTTAGGAAATATTTTGAAGTTCACATTAAGTGAAGGAACATCAGTGAAGCTGGGATCTTGAACGTTACTGAAAAGAACATAACTAATCATCTTTAATAATGCCTATGAATGTGTAAAAATCTTTCCTCACCACTTCTGTTTTCAAGGACTCAAAACTGCCAACAACATCTTGTGCACACCAATTATTAAAATTCTCTTCATTCTCAGCAAAATGTTTTGCATGCGTTCTTCAGGATTTCGTCTTTTCTGGTTGAACTTTACTGTGTGATAGGATGGCTGATTCTTAAAAATCGTAGGGCAGGCATCAACTAATTTTGTTACTTTTTGAGGGACACGAATTGGTTCACCATCATTTGCTGGAAAAATGTCTTCCTTAACCACAAAGTCTGTTGAAAATGATGAACACAAACTACAGTTTTGTCATTTACTTCCAAATGTTTACGATGTATGTTCCTGTACCACTTAGCCCATAAAGATTCGTTTTAGGAAATTTAAATATTGTCGTATGACGTTCGCCACCATAATTAGATTTGCAGTCGGGAACAGAACAAGAACGACCCATTTTGACAATATTTCACACTACTATACATTTACATAAACTTTATAACTTAATGTTATGTTAAAATCTCACTATAAACTAACTCGTTGGTCACTACTTGCCACTTTAATGTGAATTACATTAATTCTGCAAACACACAATCAAAGTAAACAAACACATGCTTCACTAGGTGGATATAACCTAACATAAAATGCTGGGCCACGAGCGGCGCCATTTTTGCTACAATCGATACTCGTATTATGGTCTGAGAATTGGAGTTGGTGTTGCTCTGACTCATGTGAGAAGTCAGTAATCAATATATCAACTTTAAAACGGTTTTTCTTAGTTTCAGAATTTATAGGTTTTCGTGCATTTTTTAAAAAAAAAAAAAAACGAGCCTCTTCCATCTGGGCGCGCATACGGCAACATAGCAATCCAAAAATTACCAACATTGGGAAAGGTGAACCAAAACACCGTAAGCAGGCACGCATAAAAATATTCTAATGCCACCGTTACACCACAATGTGGTGCTTCCGCCCAAGTGCTTCCGGCCCAGACCTCTCCCCATATGCAGAGGCCGCCGCCAAAGCAGCTCAGGAGACAGCAGCACGCTGCCGCCCGGAGCAGCGTAAATAGTGAAGTGTGTGTGTGTGTGTGTGTGTGTGTGTGTGTGTGTGTGTGTGTGTGTGTGTGTAAATAAAAGTGCAAACTAAGCGCTTGTAAATACTGTATATAACAAAAAGGACACTGTAAGACACAAACATAATAAAACTGTTCTCGGTGGGCTAAGAAAGGTCACCGTATGGGTTTTATATATACCCACGTAGACAATAAGCATTTAATTCCCAAAATATAACCTCAATGAAAATTTTAGTCTGTAAGCCGGGCCCCTTTGTACCGGCACCAGGCCATGAAACTGAGAATAAAAACCTGAAAGAAGTATTGATCATTTATATCTTAAAGCTGATGGTTACATTGGGATCATTTCAACAATCAAAACTTACATTCAAGTACAAGTTACCGGGAACTACAGAAAAAAGAAAATTTCGTTTGTATTCGAATACAAGATCTAGGACGATATCACATGTTGTATTGAACTGGAAGTTCTCTGATACTAGAGTCTCACACTGCTTACCAGTGTGTGACTAGTAACAGAGAACTTCCATTATAATACATGTGACTTCGTCCCAGATCTTGCATTGGAATACAAACGATTTTTTTTTTTCTGTAGTACCCATTAACTAGTTTTCGAATATAAGTTTCGATTCTTAAAGTGACTCTAGCGAACAATTGCCTTCAATATAAAAATAACCACATTTTACAAGATTTAGTAGATATTACGATAGCTTTTGATTCTAACTAGACAAAAGACAGTTTTCTCCTTTTCGGAAATAAAGTGAGTTATTACGAAATCTTTAGAACAGGATATAAAGGGAATGTAAAGTTGTTTTGTACAAACAATGAGATAATGTCTTAATCCAGAACATTCTCTAGCTTTTAAAAGTTCCAACCATCAGCGTTCCGTTACTCTCTTTGCGCTATCTATTGAGGTTTTTGTAACTACGTGACTACATGCGCTCCTAGCGGTACTATCACAAACTGTATCAAATAACGTATGACGTATTAGTCAAAACTGAGCATTTTATATAAGAAATGAAGGAACGGATGCTTTGCTTTTAATTTACGATGGAAGGATCTTCTAATTGTTTTACATACAGCCGATTTATTATTTTTACTTCCTGTACTACAAAAAAAAACATCACATTGATGCCAAACATTTGATACCGTCACCTTACTCTATATACACGTTTTGATGTAGCCTCGATCTAAAAAGAGGATAGTTAGACAAAAAGGTTTGTTTGAAGTTGTTGAGGGTATTAATAAAAATAATTTATATGACGTCTTTTATACCTAGAAGTAATAAATTGGCCCGAATGTTCTATACTTCAAACAAAGATAAATTTAAATAATGGAATTGATATAGGAAGTTTCACTAAGTTAGTGTGCTTCTTGAAAAAGAAAAATGCTGGACGTCGTCGGAAGAAATAGGTATTTAACCAGAGCAAAATATGCAAAACTGTATCGATGGGAATTTTCGAATGCATAAAAACGATGTATTGGATTCTTGGATGTCCTGAAAAGCTCAATGATGCAAAGTTCTCGTTTATCCTCAGTGCTGTTCTTGGGTGCTTCTTCCCCAAAGTTCTCGTATAGGTGCAGTATTATAACTTAACTCCAGATCTCGATTCAGTTTCACTCAATGCGATTGGTGCTCACAGATTGACATCTTAAATGTCGGGTAGCGAAGAGGGGAGAAGTGAACTGGCAAACAAACATATGAGATAGGACTTAACATTTCTTTAAAGGTAATGGACCTTTTATATCCCAAGGTTATCGGAATGCTCCTAAACGTTATTTCACATATTTAATCCTAATATCTAAATAGCTAAATCATGGGAAAAAGGAATGAGCATTACGAGATGTACAACCGTATTATAAATTCAAAGTCAAATTCCTGTTTATATTGCTGACATAATATTTATTTTGAAGTAGACCATATCATACAAAAGGTAGCGTAGTTTATGTAAAATCCTATTGGGAAGACATTCACAATGCAAATAACTACATTTAATGTGGGAAGATACTTCACTTGAAGGTTCAGTGTTTTTTTACCAAAACTAAAAAAATTATAACAAATTATCACTACAAAAAGTTCAAATAATAACACTGGGCTGCAATGAAAGTGTTAGGGCTTAAAAGTAATGAGTTTACATGTATTTCCAACTGCTGAATTCAAAAAGTAGTATAAAAATGATAGCTAAGCTCTTATTTTGAAGAAAATGGACGTTTCATATTTTAGAGTGAAGATTTTTAAATTTGAGGGATTTTTTTTGGAGTTGGCACACCTGCCAAATAACAAAACACAATCAGTGTGAAATTTTGGAAACTGAGTGATACAAAACTTAAGGAAGGCATTTTTGTTGGATCACAAATAAGAGAACTTGTAAAGGATCCTGCATTTGACCAAATTTTGGAGGGGAGAGAAAAGGAAGCTTGGGAAGCCTTCAAGGGTGTTGTTCATGGTCTTTAGGCAACAAAAGAGATGACATCTACAAGTATTTGATGATAGAGCATGCGGATTACTGTTGGTCTTTGTATATGGATTCTGCGGAACTCCATCACAAGAGGCAAGCTAAAAGACGACGAAGTCATGATTCTCTTCAGACACAAATATCTGCGAAGTATTTTTCCAGCAATTTAGAACTCTTAGCATGTAAATACCAGTGCACTCTAATTATTGTTAGCATGTATGTAATTAAAATTTATCCTTTTTTCTCAATCCGTTAATATGTAATACTTTCACCTTGTGTATATCATAGAAACTAGAGCTAATAAAATGTTTTCATTGTCATATTTGTTTTTCTCAAACCAAAATTCGTAGGAATTGCCTTACAAAGTGCTCTAAACGTTCAAAAAATATTTTTTGTTGCCCGATGTAATTGGTAGTATTAAAGATTCAGGTTTTAAGAGCATGACTGTACATTTTCATGTACATGTAAATAATTATTTCTTAGTAATGTTCAGTCAGAGATAATGGAAATAGCATTGTAGAGATAGACAGTGCCTTCTCACCTTAAGGTTCAATGAATAGTTTCACATCTGCATGTAATTTACTTCCCGGGGATGCCAGGCGAATGCTGCGAAAGTTCATTACTTCCTGTTCCTTCATGTCATTTTCATTATCATTTCCCGTCCCTATCTAGTGCTCTCTTTCAGGGTAAAAGTGACAGTGTAAGTCTCGGCGCTGCATGGCAGGATGATAGGCACTTAGTAACACTTCCGACTCCGGTATGACAGTTCCCGCTCTCTGAACTCGGTCTCGCGGTGGGGTATTTCTGAACGACTGGGGGTTGGGTTAAATAACAGTAGAGATCTACATAGGGCAGCTGTCACTGACCTCCCTCTCAAACCAGAGAGTTACCGAGCTGTACCTCAAGTGCAACCGGCGCCTCCGTGGAGCTTTCCATAGGGCAAGACCTAGAGACTGACAGCCCTCCTCCCCATCTGGTCCGAAAACGGAAGACGGGATAGAAGTGGATACGTCACTTACGCGCGTCAACCCCAAAGATGAAGGTTACTGATTAACCTCGGTGGGGCCGCCTGTGATCCAGCACACCTTCTACTAGCTATGCTGGCTAGTACGCGGGAATATTAATGGCTTCCATGAACCCCGTCCAGAGACGTACCCAATCTCCCATGGGTATCGGGAACCACTGCCCCCTCGAGACGAACCCAATCCGTACAACTCCCTAACGGGAGGGGCTCGGCAGTTCGGCCTGAGGTTGCTCTAGTAACGTCGGACGTACTATGAGTGCTAGAGCCCGGAGCGCCCACACTACGGCAACTGAAGCGGACGGATCCCTCCCCTACGTGATAGGGGAAGATGGGTTGTTCATTGTCCTAATCTTCCGAGGAGTTTACATATACAAAAATTTGAGGACTCTGCCCTCTGTACTGTCGTGTCTCTTTCGAAAGTCCGCCCTAATGCCTTCTCCCGGGATATAGGTACAATAGACCGCCTTTGGATCACGTGTCGAATCCCCTCCGAATTATGCTGTATTTCTAAACCCTTAAATCACATTTTTATGCAATTTAATGGCAAGTTGAACGTCACTTAAAGTGCCTATACATTCCATTTAATCCTAATGCAGAGATGCTCATAATCTTGTCACCTAACAAATGTAAGAACAAATGTATTGTCACCAAAGAATCTGGACAGTTTTGTCCAGATTCTTGCGTGACAAGACATTTCTTCTTACATTTGTTAAGTGACAAGATTATGAACATTTTGTGCGTTAGAATGGGACTGAAGGTGCTGGAATGTAAAGGCGTTTTAAGTGACGTTCAACATGCCATTAAATTGCATAAAAATGTTTATATAACGTTGACAAATATGGAGGGGATTCGACATGTAACCCAAAGGTGGTCTACTGTACCTATACCCCAGCAGGAAGCATGAGGCGAGAGAAGAGGGCGTCCATTCACGACAGTACAGAGGGCAGGACCCCTACATTTTAGTAGATGTAAATTCATTGTAATGTTGGGACAATGGACAACCCATTCTTCTGTAGATCAGAAATTGCGCCACCACGAGACTGTGTACGGAGTGCGGCAACTGTCCAACAGAAGTAGGACGTGTTTACAAAGTGTTTATCATCCTGCCATGCTGCGCCCAGACTTCCAACTGAAAGAGACTACCAGATGAGAAATAGTGTCAAATGATAATGGAGGGACTGGAAGTAACTAACGTACCCAGCATTCGCCAGGAGCCCCTGGGAAACCTCCGAAAAAGCCCATGGTTCCTGTAGGTCAGCCTCGGGAATCGAACCCGGACCTCTGAAATTAAACCCCCTGTGCCAACCCGCTGGCTTACAACATAGTAACTTGATTTCATTTGTTTGCAAACTTAGCTCCAGCCTCTAAGTCTGACGTATAAATAAAGCATTAAATATATTTGCGAGATTCCCTTCATAACAATGGCCATGTTTGGCATAAGACATTTCTATAAAAGTTTGTTCTCTCACTTCTCTCAGAAATACAATTTATACTTATAATAAATACTACATGCATCTGTTAAACTATTCATCAACCACTGCTTATCTCCACAATGATATTTCCATTATCTTTGGGTACACATTACTACGACATTATTATTTATATAGACATGAAAATGCTCAGGAATGTTCTTAAAACCTTTATATTTAATAATACACATTAGTATTTGAAGATTTTGTACTGATAATTTGTATTATTTTTTTTTAAGTTTTTGTAAAAGAAAACACTGAAATTTCATATAATTTTATTTTTTTAAACAAGTGTTATGAATCACTGAGAAAAATCCATTCTAATTATTATTCTAATGAGTCTGCTTATTACAGACAAAACATTCATATAATTTGGTTGATTAGTTTTGTAAGAAAGTGTACCGGACGGTGAATGAATTGGGTGAAATGATGCTCAAGTGAGTCCAGGGTCCATGGAACATAGAGTTACCCGACATTCGTCTTGAAGGATAACGGAAAAACCCTGAAAAGGCCTTATCCAGGTAAGTCACCCTGACCGAGGTTCGAACTCGGGACCTCTTGAACGTGAATCAGACACTTTACCATCTACGCTACCAAGGCGGGCTAAGTTTATATATTAATTACTGACTTCTCACATGAGTCAGAGCATTCCTACTGCATAGTCTTGACCCTCTGTATTCTCACTTGTTCTTTTCAAGTTGCTCTTCATTTGTCTTGCCTTCTTGGCCAGCTCGTCAACTGTTTTATCTGCTTTCAGGTCTCGCAGCTTATCAATTTCTGTATATGACTACTATCATGATTAGCACATGTATTGTGTGAACTGGGCCTACTAACCTCAATATTACATGTGGTTTTATTGTCTATTCTATTTATATTTTCCACATTTACTGTTCTGTTTTTAGTAAAACTATTGCCTGTAAACTTTCTCTTTCGAAATGTTTATGGCCTACACATACCATACATTCACCAATAGCTAGTACAAAACATTATTCAAAACAAATAACTATTCATATGCACAGCCAAAGATAAAAGCAAAACTAGCATCATTGGAGTGACATTGGTACCAGCAGAAAGCTTGGAAGATCCCTTACAAAACAAGGCTTGGTTCAGAATTATCTGTTCAGTATTACAGAAGTTATGATCTAGAGGGATGAAAGTATAACAAAATGTGAAAATAAAACAAGTGAATTTTAACCCCAAGGCAAGTGGAGTGAATGATTTGCAGCACCTTCATGATCGCGCTAAAAGACATGTAACTTCAAAACTGCACATGAAAAATGCAGACAGTTTTGCTGTGCTTGACAATGTAAATATAGCAAAGCAGATTGACAGTGCATATCGGAGAACAATTGAAGAACACAACCAGGAAGTGGCTCAATATTCGTATGTTTTAAACATTATTGTTAACTGCATTAGATTTTGTGGAGCCTTTGAGTTAGCTTTCTGAGCACACGATGAGTCAGCTACATCAAGCAATCATGGTATTTTTCGAGGACTGATAAACTTCAGTGCAGAGCTAGACTTTGTTCTGAAAACATATATGGAGAATGCTACAGTGTTTAAGGGAACATCCAAGACAATCCAGAACGATCTCTTGCAATGTATCCTTAAAGTCTGTCATGAAGAGATATCAAAAGAAATAAAAAACCTCCCATTTTTAGCAGCCGAAATAGATGAGTTTTATGTTCTAGAGCGTTTTTGAAATACGCATGTTGTGCTATACGCTGTGAATTACCGTTAACCTGTGTATACAGGAGACTATAGTGACAGGCTTAAAGAACAGTTTGTTACTTGAAAAAGCTAAATTGTATGGATAACTTTGTGAACTACCGATTTTCAGGGCCAACAGCCGCCCCTGACTTGCACTGACATATCGTATCAGTTCAAACGAATTTAATTATCTCCTCCCAAAAAGGATATTATATCTGGCTTGTCCTCGAAAATGCTTTGTATGTCATTGCCAAGACCAAGCAGAGGCTCCCTTTGCTTAATCTTCTCTTATCAATTAATTATTTTCAGGATCTGCACTCTTGCTATAATTTACGTTACACAGCTCCTACGACGTCACATACACAACAATTGACTTGCTTGGTCTGCCGATTAATTTATGCCGTTCCTAATGATTTATTAGTAGTAGCTTTATTATGCGTATCTTTGCTGCACACTACATAATTGGACTTCTTGTGCACTTATTTAGTACAAGTTCTCCGGAGATAATTTAGCGTAGAAGGCTCTGCGCGATGTAATATAAAGAGCAAATCCCTTTGTACATATTAGCCATTTCAATATTTAACAAGCCTGGAACTAAATGTGGCGCAGAGTTTGAAGTAATCCTCGAAAGTAACCACTTAAAAGTAGTTTAATTTCGAGCGGTGCTTACTGCGCAGTTCAGTCTACGGGCTGCATCTTTTAATGTGGTTTTTATCTTTGTTTGTGTTGCCTTTTCCTTTTTAAATTGGCAATCGGATTAAGAACCCCCATTTCGCAAGACGGAATTAAGTTTGCGGTACACAATACGCTGGCTCTAGCTATGCTTGAGGTTTGGAAAACAGCCAAAAATATCACTCCGCGACACACGCTGCAAAATCCAATTCAATTTGTGGTACACGAAGATTTTTCCATATAAGCAGGTCATCCGTATTCCCATTTCCATTTCGGCAGATTTTTCCCCGACCTGCCTTCCTTATATAAGACGTACGCTAAACGCCTTATCCACCTCCGCGGTAGGTATATAGTGCAAGAAGAAACTGCGGTCTCCCCTTTTGCCTAAGGGAACCTTTAACCTTACTTTTTCCGTTTCTTTGTACCGCTCATCCTAATCGATAATCGATTCTCGATGTCCACGAACTTAACGCTTCGTCTTCAGCAACACCATCTGCTGCCAACAGAACATAAGGTTGAAAAGAGAAAAGCAAAAATAAGAAAGAAAGGGGACGATAACGTTCCGCGTTTAAAAAGAAAGCAGCTGACAAGGGGGAGGATATAGGATATGCAAATATTGTAAAATATTTTATTATTTTCACGCATGCAGGAAATGTTTTGCAAGACTGGGGGAATAAAGTTTGGAACCTGGAAACTTTCGTCTCACCATTTGTTGGGAATATCGAGTTACCGTCAAGCAGATGAGCGGTGTTTACCGACTACATAAAGATATACGAGTTTATGACGCAATTTTGTACCCTTCTGTTGACTTAAAGAGGATGCAAATTTGTAAGGAAGGGAAGGAATGTTGGAATATGGGATACGCTTTGCTCCATAAATATAAACATTGAAAAATGTTATTTCTCTTCTTCAATGTGAATGTGGCCTCACATTTAAGCAGCAAATCAATGTTGCCATAGCGATGTTCAACACAGACAAGTATAAAATTCAAACAGTTTAAAATATCGGTATTCTTATAATATGTGTTATTTTAACATTAAAAGTATTCATCTAGTTCGGTAAATTTACACAAATATGAGGCCTGTTCAGTAAAGATGATCACAATTTTTTTTTGACAACGTACCTTTACTCATCCTCACAATTTTGATGATTCTTCTCAAAATAGTCTCCCTTGAATGCGATGAACTTCTCCCAAGGTTTCTGCCAGTCTTCAAAGACATGCTGGAAACCATTTTTAGAGAGATCCTGCAAAATCGCCTCCGCAGCCCTCACCACTGCTTCTGATGATGGATAATGCCTCCCACGAAGGTGTTTCTTCAAGTTAGGGAATAGAAAAAGGTCACATTGGGCTAAATCCGGACTATAGGGAGGGTGAGCGATGTACTTCACGTTGATATTTGCAAGATATTCCAGCAGCAACATTGGCAATATACGGCCGCGTATTATCGTGGTGCAGCATCCAGTCGGCTTCATGGAAATGTGGTCTTTTGCGCCTGATATGGACTTGCAAGGGTTTCAGGACATCCCTGTAGTATTGTCCAGTTACTGATGTGTGTGTAGGTACAACATGCTGACAAACCATTTCATGAATATCAAAGAATGAGATGACCATAAGTTTCCCAGCAGAAGCAACCACTTTTGCTTTTTGGGGGCTTGGTGAGGAGGATGATTTCCACACTGGGCTTTGCTCTTTGCTCTCAGGTTCAAAACGATGTAGCCAAGTTTCATCAGCAGTGATTATGTTTGAAAGAAACTCCAGATCTTCCTCTAACATTAACTTTAACTGCATGTTCCTCCATTGAAGCAGTAGGCGATACTTAACTTGTCTGACCTTGGCTGGTTCTCACAGGCGGGAACCAGGAGCACGAACAATGAAACTACTACAGCGTGTTCGTTTCATATTAGGCTAACAGAATATAATAAGATTGAATTTTAGTGCGAAAAATTATGACCGTAACAAAATTTTGATCATTCTTTATTAAAGAGCTCTCGTAGTATGTTATGAAATATGTTTAGGGTATTATAGTTCACTAAGGAGTTTCATAATATTTATGATTGTGATAATTAAGATTATAAATTGATGTCATACGCTAATTTATGAAAAAATATAAATCTTTACGAAAGTGAAAGTAATATTATTTAATTTAATATTCCGTCTGTTTAATCACATAGTAATTTTGGTGGTCATTCCTTGTGAACATACTGTCAACTGTTAAATTGGTTTGGGTGTTTGAGCTTTTTGTACGTTAGACACACACACATTCACTGTCATTCGCATTGCTAGGCTCTGGAGAGGACAAGAAATAATCTTTATCATAAGAAATACGAAGGCTTTATTGATTGATTGGTGTATATGCTTTAGAAATATGAGAAACACAGCTGTGTTCTACACTTTAAAGCTCTTTTTACTACCAGTTATATTTTGTAAATATACAATGTTAAGCTTCACTATTATATGAAATTGCTAATATAATTAAAAGTCAATTGAAACTATGTAGACCTAAAGGTTTACTGAGTATTATAGCTTAAAATTAATATATATCCCGCTTTTCTAATTCACTGCTGCTACAATTGCGACAAAAAGTACAACCGGAAGTACTTGATACCATCGCGGATACGTGCTTTATCATAGATTTTTCCTTCCCACTTTTACAATTTTTAATATTTATTAGTTCGGTCAGCAATAATAAATACATGCTTTGCAGATCTGGGAGAACAGATACAAAATAATTATAGAGTAATGACATTGTAGAGGTAGGACAGTATGTCTCCCCTGAACTAATACAAATGTGTTATTGCACTAATAAATAGGTGATACTGAACTAATAAAATAGTATACATACTTCAATAGTGAGAATTTATACAGCAGAAATGAAGAATAGAAAAGTAAATGTGGAACAGTAGATCCTTCAAAAGTAGAAGTGTCATTACTGTAAAGCAGGTCCTGTGGTAATCGTCGCTTTATTCGCGTTTGCCGGCGACTTAGGACGCCGATGTTATACGTCACAGCTCCTGGAACATGGTGTAGATTGTAGAAGAAGCGTCGAGCAATCTGTCGGATGAAATGGTGGAGAGGAAGAAGTCCAAGCTGGTGATGCAGCTGCTAGTTGCGAACAAATCACAGAGCATTGGTGGTGATTCGCAGGAATCGACTCTGATTGACCTGTAGACGCCTCAGGTGACAAGTACTGGCAGCTCCCTAGACCTGGCAGGCATAAGTAATAAGAAGTCAAACCAGAGTTTTGTACAGGAGCAGTGCAGCTTCTAAACCAAGTGAAGCGTGTTTGTGGATTAAAGGAGAAAGTTCTTAAAGACGAGCGGAAGTCAGGGTAATGGTGCGGTCAATATGAGGCTTCCACTTAAGCCGAGTGTCCAGTAACACTCCGAGGTACTTGACTTGTGTAGGTGAAGGGAGCCACGGCACATATAGGCGGAGGTGGATTATAGCGGCGTAAAGTAAAAATCTTGGATTCAGTTTTCTGGATATTGAGGGAGATGCACCAAGTTCGAAATCATTTGTCCTCAGTGCGGTAAGAGAGTTCCACAACGCTATCATGTACAAAAATCTTAAGACAATTTATGACTTTTTAATCAAATTTTGTTGGCATCCTTTCATATTAAAAGCAGTTAACTAGTTGACCGTGCTATCAATGTACATACTGACATGAAGCTTTATACCCAAAATTTTGAATTTGTTATGTACAATTTTCTGCTGTAAAGCATTTAGTTTTACCATTGTTTAGAATTAATTTAGCGTCTAAAACAATTATTCGCAAGAAAATTAATATTTGTAAAATTTATTTGAAGTTATCTATGGTCCATTTCAAGGCTTTAATTAATTTAGCTTTTTCAAAAAGTGTTTTAAATAGTTGATGAGGGAATATCAATCATGATCTTTCTGTATTTCAGGTAAGTGGTGAAAGCTTCACAGTACTTTCGTCAGCTGTTAGGACTGAGATGGTGAGTTCCTTTAACTTATATTTTAATTCTCAAAAGTGCGTGTCGGTGGCACTTTAAACTATACTTCAACGGTAGAGAAAGTAAATATACACGTTCATTTTTTACCTGAATCTTTTTTTTTTTTTTTTTTCCTTGTTCCATTTATAACTCGCCTTTAACTACTATGGTCATATCGGCGGCCGTTCTCCTTTGGAACATACTGAAGGTGTTAACTCGTTATCTTTGTTTTTTTATCATTACATCACGCACACATTCACACTCTCATTCATACTTCCAGACTCTGGGGAAGATGGGGAATTATCTTGGTTGGAGAAAAATCCCCACCCGCACCGCCGGGAATCGAACCCGGGACCCCTAGCACGGTAGGCAGGTACGGGGCCAGCCGAATGTATGTTAAGATGTGTGCAAGCGTTCTTTTTACGTTCCTGCACCATTGCACTGTTGTATCCCAAATTTGAAATATATTCTTTAGGGCAAAAGTGACGATACTGGGGGATGAATCACAATAAACTCAACAGTGTGGAAAGTGTTCAGGGGGAAGCAAAGTTGTGCATTTTCAGCACACATGAACGTGTTTTAGTGCTTAACAGATACATGTTATCCCACCGTTTATTTCAGTGGTGGTAGAGCAAACAGCACCACTAATGAAATGGCTTTGGATGTTATTCTGTAAATGGACTTTGTAGGACCTTCAGCATGAACGTGGATTTGATATGCATGCTTATTTCTTAGCGCGATGGTAAACATACCGTGGGGGCGCTGTCACTGAAAGCCACCATAACTGAAGAGAAGGTGTAAAGTGATTGGCGTGTTTCAATTTTGAGGCTATTTGGCACAAATGAGCTAGTTTTATCGATGATAAAGCATGCGGTGTTCCGTTCACTTCTAATGGGAAATGGGGTTAAAAATGTTACATGCGAAGAAATTTCGTGGAAGTTCAGTACAAATGGGGATGGACAACAGCTAACTCCATCAATATTCTAATTGCTTAGATATGAGAATAAAAACCCACATCAGCAGTGTTGATACGTGCATTATCTCACAAAACTACCAATGATATCAGACTAACATTCTACTGGATAGAGGTGGAATAACTGACTCCCATAAATAATCGGACAGACTTTGCATTTCACTATCGATTGATCTATAAAGTAGGATATATGGTGTGTATCAATCTCAAGGTACTCCTTGTGTTAAGAAAAATCACTTGCTATGAATATCCATTTTAGAGATTGAAAATGTGGCTAAACTAAGAGCTTCCCCATTCAACCTTGTTTACATCATGAGTATATGAAACAAAAATTTAGGACAGCACAAATGAAATGCAATACAAACGAGTAGGTGAAGTCTGTCAGTAGACAAAACAACATCGTAGAAGTACGTCAACTGTGCACCAAGAAGAAGGCAAGAGCATAGTATGGGGAACAGAGGTAATCAGAGTACCTGTGAACAGAGATAGTGATCTATCACTATGAACAGAACAAAACACACCAGGTAATAGCAGAGAGTGTAAATCTTAGCAAATGTGCAGTTAGGGACATAATTCACCGGTATAAGTATGAAGACCGAATTGAATCCCGAGCGAAGCCAGGGTGACCAAGATTTCTTACCGATAGGCAGGAGTCTCATATTATACGGAAGGTAAAACGGAATCCACGTGATTTGTTCTGAGATTCAAGAAGGACTCGGACTGACAGCCCTGAAACTGTCAAAAGGGCAATGCGAAAACAAGATTTTAATGGTCGCGTAGCCAGAAAAAAGCCATACATTTCCAGCAAGAATAAAAGGAAGCGATTACAATTTGCCAAAGACTTTGTTAACAAGACAACCGATTGGTGGGACCAAGTTATTGTTTAGTGAAGAAAGCAAATACAACCTTACTGGTTCCGATGGCAGGATGGTTGTGTGGAGGAAACCAAACACGGAGCTGGAAGAGCGCAACTTACTAGGCACAGTCAAACACGGCGGAGGGAGTGTAATGGTATGGGGCTGTATTTCTTCTATGGGAGTGGGAAAGCTGGTGTTCATAGACAACAAATATGAATAAGGAAGTATATCTTAGACTTTTACAGCAAAATTTATAACAAAGTGCAGAAATGATGGACATTTTGGCAGCTTCTCATTTTATCAGGATAATGATCCGATGCATACGCCTCACATTGTGCAGCTATGGCTGCTTTACAACTGTCCTCATGTACTGCATCTAGACCCTCATTCCCCTGATCGTAACCCCATAGAAGCAGTATGGGATAAACTGTAGAAGGCCGTGCCGAAGACCCCATCACTTCCAAGCAGCACTTGAAGGATAGTTTACAAGAGGAATGGAGCAAACTTTCTACAGCCTACTTGAAAAACGTGGTTTTGATTGCGAGAAGTAGTGAAAAGAAAAGGGAGAGTCGCAAAGTACGAAGCCATATTTGTGTCACACTGAGGTTATGTCAGATTACTGTTGGGGGCCAAAATATGCCATATTTATTTTTAATTCTTAAAAATGCACGCTATATATAACTTTTATGTGAATTAAAATTTATTTTCTTACAAGAACGAACCATGTAACTGGCGATTATCATAAACTTCAATAAAATGGCACATCAAATGTTGATTTTCACTTTCAATGCTCTGCTTTGTCTGATTATTTATGGGAGATTCTATATATGTGTACCTTATACAATAAGTTGCATACAGGATGTCCCACTTAACTCTGGGACCTCAAATATCGCCGAAATGAAACAAAATATGAAAATTTCAAGTGTCCAGGAATGTATCTATGTCAGAAGCTCACACAATTAGAAGGTATACACAATCCATAAAAGTAAACAAATAACACTAGCAATACCAAGTTACGTTTTTTAAATGTAACACGTATGTTTATTCCAACAAAATGACAATTAGAGCTACAGTTAATGATAACAGTAATATTGAGATGGTCGGCCACCGAGGATCGACCCCAGGTCCTCCATGCAAGCCTCACCCATTACCGTGAGACATCTGTCCGGTTATTTGCATACTAAGCTGAAATGAAACATCTGGAAGCGACGTGACAAACCTCAAGGTCCAAGAAGTTTCTTTGTACTACCATATAAAGAGCGTTTAATTATAAATAACAATGTAATCAAGGGTTTCACATAGCTTTTAACTTTGTTTGCGGTACACGATTTGCTGAGAATCAAACCAATTAGAAGAAAACTGCGGATATTTTATTTTCACAGATGCATGCTTGATAAGATTGCA
Source organism: Mantis religiosa (assembly GCA_030765055.1). Lineage (NCBI taxonomy): Eukaryota > Metazoa > Arthropoda > Insecta > Mantodea > Mantidae > Mantis > Mantis religiosa. The sequence goes on along the minus strand of CM060947.1, from coordinate 224,987,560 downwards.
CAAACCAAAAATGACATTTTGTGGTAATTTTTTATTTAGTATTCCATAAGTTGTGGAGAAATGGTGTTCCACCAGAGCAGTGAAAGCCGCAGGCAATGCTATTTCTGTTAGTAGCTCATTAAAAGTTCGATTTGACAGTGCAGACATTATCAACAAGAGCAACATTGAGCCATTGTTCCTGAAAGATAACGCTCCCAATTATCCAGGCATTCTTGGGTGTATGCCGAGGACATATTTGCCAGTGGAACAAACAAAAACATGTAATGTGGCTGCAATGCGATACTCGTTACTGCCTGGTATTGTTTGGACTGGCAATTTGCGGTGGATTCAAAGCGCGTTGTAATTGCATGCATTAATTTAATTGCCAATAGATGTTCGCGTCTTTATGACTCCAGAGCGAAGCATGAATTCTGGCTCTCTATACTCAAGGCAATATTTCAGTGGCGGCATTTAGCCTGCACACTTGTCTCGTTTTTTATATAAATAACATAGAAGGGCTTTTAATAACCCTGACGATTAATGGTGGAGAAGATAAATTAATTTAAACACTGGAATTAGGGACATTAATGTTTAATTTCGTGCTTCAAAACCAAACCGTTTTTTCCCCTTGACGAGAGCTCTGGCGGGTTTGAAAATATATTGGGGACGACCTGGTGAGGCTACATATTATCCTTTACACAAACTACATCAAAGGTATTTCATTCTTGAAGTAATTTGTGGTACAAATAAAGCAATCTGATGCGCAAGTGATTTGCAGTTTTAGTTTTCCTAAGCAGCCCCATTATTGAAACTATGATGACCTCTGCTGTTTTGTTTCACTCAATGCTTTGAAAGTCTTTATTAGAAGCTGCGTATATATGTACCTGTGTGTATTTTATAACAGCAATGGTTGTGAACATTTCCATGTGTCCCTTAAAGAGGCATTTTGCATTATAAAAGGAGAGCGCACCACAGCTCAATGGCTCTCTCACGTCTCAGCCAAAACGTCATTTATGGTTTGAATTCAAGGGAAGAAAAAGGATCACTCATTCATTGTTTCCCAAATTCGCGATCAGGCCGTTGGTATTCCTGGCTTATAAATACAATGCGAGTGTAGAGAAAATGTTTTATTTCCACTGAGGTCTTAGAATCGATGTTTTGGAGGGATGTAATAGTTTTCCTTCTTTAAGTGCCGAGCAGAAAAGGTAAAAATAACTATGTGTGCATACGCACAAGAAAAATAAAGCTTTCTCAATCAATGGTCAGTCTTAAAAGTGAGTTTATTTCCTTGAAAATATAGACTCTGTAACATACAAGAAAATATTCCATCACTTTATCTATTTTTGCACTGGTATCACGGAGTACACACGTTAGGAATTGCCTGTCATCGGATCGCACACCAATCTCCGCTCACGCCACTACCCTGCTTTGAACTGGAATTGCCCCAATGCGTTCTGCAACTGTTTTAACGCAAATCATACATAAGGGCTTACATAAAAGACGGAGAGGATAGGCCACCTGGTATTTTGTGGCGCTTTTTCTGAATAACAAAGCATCACAGCTAGAAAGTACGATATGAAGTGCTGAAACAAATTTCAGCTCCCATTATCCCAATCTGAGAGAAGCAACGTTACTGCAAAATTTCAATTGCGTATGTTGTGTTGGAATTTCTTCCTTGCAGCTGTGAGCATGGTGCGATTCAGTGCCACTCGGAGTCGAACATTGGTCTTAAGCTTCGTGGTATTCCGTCTGCTGACAACATGATGAATTCTGTAGATGGTCGATGAAAGAGACACTTTTTAACTAGACGTTTGGAGCAGAAAGTGAGAATTAAAGAGCTAGGTAGAAATATTCTTAATTTAAATCAAAGTCAAAAGGCTGTAAATAGCAGTAAAAATGATAAAACCTGAATATTTAATGCAGAAGTGTGTGAAGTCAATGGATGCACGGATGTGACGCTCGTAAAATAGTTTGTTGCCAATTTTCTCTTTGTTACAGTTTGTTAAGTTTTCGTTTTCTTTTTTTTTTCTCTTTCTTTCCTTCTTTCTTTCTTTCTTTCTTTTTTTTTTTGGAACGAATCATGAATGGAGGATGTTTAGGCATATTAGGTAATGCATTCATAAAGTGTCATCATTGCTTAATAAATGTATAAGCAATCCATTTGATCTTACCACATTAGGTAATGCTAATATATCCGCCTCGGTAGCGTCGTAGTAGCGTGTCTGGCTCACGCTCAAGAGGTCCCGAGTTCGAATCTCGGTTAAGCTGAGTTACTTGGACAAGGTTTTTTTCCCGGGACTTTCCCTTATCCTGAGAGACGAATATCGGGTAACTCTAAGCTCTATGGACCCTGGGCTTATTTGAGCATCATTTCAGCCTTTCCATTCATCGTCTGATATGACAAGGACGTAAATTACAGAAGGAAATGCAGATATTGAAAAAATATTGAGTCGTTTAAGTTAAGTGAACTTATTCTTTCTTTACCCTATCTGTATACAGGTTAAGTTATTTGATTGATGGAGTCGACATGAAAAATTAAATGCGGCGCTCGAGATTTGAACCACGGATCTACTGGTTTCCGTCCAGTCGCTCGTACGCATTGGGGTACCATGGCGAATTTGCCCTCATGACATTAAATTCTCCAACTGACTCATATATTTTACCGGTAAACCACTAGGGGCTCTCGCATTCGAGATACACCGTTTGTGGCGAGTTACTATTGTACGTACTTGAGTTCCAGGCTTCATCATTTTAACTCTTATTATTTTAGTTAACTGATGGAAAGTATTCATTTGTTCACACTAGCCGTATACAGGCTAAGGTTTTAAATTGCCCAGTCGTGGCATTGAATTATTCATGTCGACCGGTGTATCTTGGATGCGAGAGCCCATTGTGCTTTACTGGGAAAGTATGACTCAATTGGAGAATTTAATGTCATGACGGCAAATTGGCCATGGTAGCTCAAGGGGTACGAGCGCCTGGACGGAAACTAGTAGATCCGTGGTACAAATTCCGACCGTGGCATTGAACTTTTCCTGTAAAGTTAATAAATATTAAGTCGTGCCTATTACGACGAGAGAGTGAAACACAATCAAACAAAATTGTGTGCCTCTAAGCTAGCTTTTTATGTGATACAAATAACTATAATATAGTTAACGACATAACTAACTTCTTATATAGGTAGGGTAGGGAAAATGTAGCAAATGATCAAATTTTCAAGGGGACTTCAAAATTTTATCCATCTAATGTGAGCTGCCGACTTGTAGGTTGGTAACTTGTGAAGTTGAGCTGAAAAAAGATGGTTGCTGCACTTTTGAGTCGCCATGTGTATTTCGTTTCATCACTACGCCGCGAAGGTATTAGTGAAAGGTTGAACTACCTGAACTGCTCGATTCACTTCGTTAAAAAGTGCTGGACGAAGTCACCAATTCAGGAATGCATAGTTGAGAAACAATATAAATGCACCGCATAGCAACGGCATTCTTTTACAAGTACGGAATAAATGGCATGCAGTTCGAAAGGCTCAATTGACTACATTAGGCCTTGAAAAATGTACAGATTGTTCCCATTAAATTGGTACTAAAGTATTTTATCTGGCTTGGTGAGAAACACTGATAGAAATGCATTGAAAACTTAAGTTGACCGTATAATGGTTTTATCTGAGACACATTCGAAATGTAGTCACAACTAGGACACACAGAAGAAAAGACAAAATAATTTTATTTAGAGAATATGCAATTAAAGAAAAATATTCCACCAATTGCTCCATCATCAATTTTTTCTATCATTAAAAGCGATAGAGGAACAAAAATCCCATAGCACCACGATAGTGGTGCAACTAAGAAAAACGATAAGACGTGACTTATTAGAGAATCAGTGTAGCGGTGCAGGAATATTATTCTCCGTTAATCACAGCAATTTTATTTTCATCTGTCTTATATTTAAATTTAAACATAAATAAATATTGCGTTTTTCAGTGCAGAGGTAACGGTGAAGGCAAATCTTTAAACACACAATGAAATACCTTTAGAACTGAAACTTATACGATCGTCGCCCTGGCCGAGAGCTTAGAGTACTCACCTCTCACCAAGATGTCTCGCGTTTTCAATCCTTAGGAAGGTTTTATCCGATTTCCACCGCCATTCATTCCACCAACTGTTCCAGAACTTGTTCTTTCATCCATTTAGCCTTCATTCCAGCTCTCCTCATACTAGTTGTCAGGGTGCCCATCCTCTCCGATCCAGAGTTTGTCTGCTCTGAAACTAGGGATCCACTTGTAATCCGAGAAGGTCCTCCATACGAGGAGAGTAAAAAAAAAAGTATATAACAACCATGATTAAATTCTTTATCTTATCATCACTTTCATTTGTCAAACCATATATACACTTTTGGCTTGGTAATGGAAAGACAGTCGCGCATTTATATAAATAGCACAGCCTGAAAGTGAAAAGTTTGGCGAGTGCTAAATATTGTACTCTTTCCTAAATATAATTGGAGATTTTTGCAAAATGTTTTTCTCGCAATAGCGCTCTGCATTTATACACTTTTCTTTTGATTTCTCAGAAGTAGCGAAATTATTTTTGTTGAAATATATCACTCTTCAAGTATTGGCATAAAAAGTGATGTCTAAAATTTTCTGTAAACAGCTTTTGAATTTCCCTTCATTGTGTTTAATCATGATACATAAGTGGAAAGTCCTGTCAGATAAAGTAATAACACGTTAGCCTTTGTTTTTCGAGATTGGGGTAAGAATCGTGGAGAGCGAAGAGATTTTTAGGCTAGAAAGTTTTATTATGTGTTCGAAATGCCAAGAGTTCTCGCCTGTAGCTAATCAGATGCGTTAGAGCCTTCATCGTGGCCACCTCGATAGCCCAATTATTTTTATATTTCCCTCTCTCTCTTACATAATAAAGCAGTTGTTGAAATCAGAATTGCAACGTGGATATTCGTATATTACGTAAATGGTTTAAATATTTAGTTTAAAATTAATTATAGTTTATGGATTACTTATTTTTCTAATCCATCATACATGCTTATAGCTGTCAATGTTACTTACGTTAAGAGATAATTCGTCATTATCATTGTCCTCATCGTCCGAGTATTGCAAATTTATGATGATAGGTTTCAAAATCTCGTTACGTGCTATTTCTTTCCAAAAGTCGTCTTCTTGTAGCTTATCTGATGTCTCATGCAGTTTACCCAGTCTTGTTATGTTCCATGTCAATTTCTTTGTGAATAAGTTGTTCAACGTCAGTCAGTTTAAAAATATTATTTCTGTTTGCAACATAATTTGAGCCCACATTAACTCAATTGGATTGTTCCAGCAGTAGTAAGGGAGGAGGGGGGAAGGTGAATCGCGTCTCATTGATTCAGCTGATGCACTTTTTAATGGAAGAGTGGCTGAATAGTACTGCTTTGAACTCTGTAGAGTAAATAGAGATTACCACCATTCGAAAACAAAGATATGTGACCAGACACGTTCTGTCAGACCAGCAAGAAGTGTATCGTTTTCTCTAATCGAATTTAACAAACACCTTGGCTTATTTAAAGTACATATTTCTTTTATCACGTCATGTCAAATGTTTACGTATCAGTTCTGAGTAATTTCAAATATAAGTTGACGCATACATGCCAACCAATAATAATAGTCATTACAGTGGTTATGTCGCAATGCATTGTTGTAATGTAATGGGATCTACTTTATTAATTTGTTTTCGGAAAACTGTTTAGGCTAAAAGTATGGGGTTTTCACGGTTGTGTTAGGTACACTACTCTCTACCTTCCATATGGATCAGTTTTGGTAAAATCTGAAGTTTTGTCTTAGCGCGAATACTATTTCATACAGATTGATTAGGTTGGCGCCCGTCACACACCACCTAGGGGGAATGCAATACGACAACACCGCGGGACTCCGATCGGTTGCTCACCTAGTAGCGCTCAAGGACAAACAACCTCCCATTTAAAACATTTAATAGTATAGCTTTCTTCGGTAGAGGGTCCAACTTTGTACACTGACGATACATAAAAGAACCTCCTCAAGCCTGAAAAAGAAGCTTCTCGAAACATTCAGAGTACCAATACAGAAATAGATTTTACCAATCATAGATGTTAAAGAGCGTTAATTTAAAATAAGTAAATAAACTTATCGGTGAGCGAGAACCTAGTGAAGAAAAGCGGCTTTCAGAAGTTGCAGTTTTTCAAAGAGAATATTCCGAAGCAGGTGCCTTAAGCGTATTTTCTGTACACAGTTTTGAGGGTGGCTGAACAAATGCAGAAAACATATATTCTTCCTATCAAGCATAGTTTTGGATTCAAAACTGTAATACTTAATTTAACGTTTGCTTTTAAGAAGAATGAAACCCACGCGTTTTTAATAATAATGAATGGAAAGTTTTAACTATGTACATAATATTGTCGCTAGGCGTAGTTTTCTGCTGGTCCGTGCTTATGCAAACGCCGACAGAGAGAGAAGATTGGAGTGAAAGAGAAAGATAGCGCCCAAGCCACGACCACGGAGCGCAAGAGCGCTTGTTACTTGCCGAGAGAGAAAGAGCCAGAGAGATGTCTAGACAGTTCCCTCTCCTTCTCGCTGCACCGTGAAAGACCGTGATGCTTAGGCAACTTTCGAGGAATAATGGCTCGGGTAAAAACAGACTTTTAATTTTACGAAGCAACAAAGTCACAGTGTTTTAAATTTGTCAATATTTACATCAATATTCATTCCTCTTGGAATTATGGGACTAAAAACCGAGTTTTCTATTACAATTATGCAGAAAAAAGGTGATTAAGCTTTCATCTAAAATCCTAAATGAATTAAAATCTGTAGATATTAGTTTTGTTTATTATGGCGATGTTTTCTTAATAAGAAATTAGGCAGAAAATTCATCCATTTTCAAATGTAATGCTCTATTAGAGAAACAGTATTACAATTTTTATATAGCCTAGGCAGGTCTAAGACAGTATAAACCAAGTTCCATAACAATGAGTTTTGCAAATGTTGCTGAAAATTCACTAGAGTGCGCGCATGTAGATATATGGGTATTCAAAATTCTATTCTTGCTACTTATACAATACTGCCTTCTATATTAGCTGTATCAATTTTTAAGTTAAAACAAAACTTATTAGCAACACTTGAGTTTACACATTACCAATCTATATTTGTTTATCACACGTTTGGTAGGCGTGTCCAAAATATTTAGTATATTGCTGCAAAAGTTTAATACCATAAATGCCTTTTTCTAACAAAACTAAGCGAAGTTCCAGCTCCAATAAGCATACAAATGGAACTTTCAAAACATGGACATATAGTGTTAAAGTATTCAAAGAAAACTCCACTAACTATGATGTCCGGGCTTGTAGGCCGTGGTCCATTTTTACTACCTTCCAACGTTTCGCCGAAGGCTGCGTTCGGCATCATCAGGGTTCTAAGTATATAGACCCGGAGTCCAACACAAGACTGGAGCACCGAGTCCTGAAGCATGGAATTTATAGCCGCGCGTGGCTAGGGGGCGTGGCCTGGTGGTGGGCGGAGCATGATTGCCTATTGGCTCTGTCGGTCCGTGGGTTGTCTCCGTTTTTAGGCATAAATTGGAGCGCTTCGTCTTGCTGCGGTTTCACTCTTGTATTCTCCAGAGCCGGGATCCATGCCCTGCTCATCTGTTGTCGCTCTTCTTTCCGATTGTAGCAATTCTTATGCTTGTAAATTTCTATAGCTTCCCTTGTCAGTCGAGCATGGTAATGTGTAGTTCTTGACAGAACCGCAGTGTCCTTATAGCTTACGTCATGTCCAAACAATAAAGAATGCTCTGCCACTGCTGATTTTTCTGTCTGACCCAATCTGCTGTGTCTTTCGTGTTCTTTTAAACGTGTACTGATGCTGCGCATGGTGGTTCCAATGTATACCTGGCCGCAACTGCATGGGACTCTGTATACACCAGCTGCGCTGTGAGGATGACGCTTGTCCTTTGCAGAATTCAGTAAATCCTTTATCTTCTTAGTTGGTCTGAAGATGGTACTGATGTTTTGTGACCGTAGCAGTCTGCCTATTCGGTCCGTAACTCTCTTAATGTATGGTAAGCAGATGGTAGCTAATGGCGGTTCCTTCCTGTCTGTCCGTACCGACGGGTACCTCGGATGCCGGGCTCTAGCGATTTCTTTGTATGTGTAGCCATTCCTTTTGAGGGCTCCATTTAAATACAGGATTTCCTTGTGCAGCTTTCTTGGTTCGCAGATTTTCTTAGCTCGTTCAGTAAGAGTCTTGATTATGCCTGATTTTTGCTGGGGGTGATGGTTTGAAGTCTTGTGCAGATACCTGTCCGTGTGAGTAGGTTTACGGTACACTGTGTGACCCAGGCGTGACCCATTTTCTCTTGTTACCAAGACATCAAGGAAAGGAAGACTGTTGTCTGTTTCCTTTTCCATGGTGAACTGTATGCCTTGGTTTCGGCTGTTTAAATGTTGAAGGAATATTTCCAGTTTCTCAGCTCCATGATTCCAGATGGCAAAGGTGTCGTCCACGTATCTAAACCATACTTTCGGTTTATATACAGCTGTCTTCAGAGCCTGGTCCTCAAACCTCTCCATGAAGAAATTGGCAATCACTGGACTTAGTGGACTGCCCATGGCCACACCATCTGTCTGTTCGTAGAAGGTGTTGTTCCAAAGGAAATAGCTCGTCGTTAGGCAGTGGTGGAAAAGGTCAGTGATGTCGGACGGAAAGATCATGGCGATATGCTGCAGAGCTTCTGCTACCGGAACCTTGGTGAAAAGTGAGATGACGTCAAAGCTGACTAATCGGTCTTCAGGGTCCAGTTTTATGGAGTGCAGCTTTTCTATGAAGTGGCTGGAGTCCCTAATGTGGGACGCACTGTTGCCAATGTGTTCATGTAGTAGAGTGGCCAAATATTTCGAAATGTTATAGGTGGGGGAGCCAATGGCACTAACAATGGGCCGCAGTGGAACGTTTTCCTTGTGGATTTTTGGCAGTCCGTAGAGTCTAGGCGGTAATGCCTCGCTGCTGCAGGTTTTTTTGTTTTATCTTGTCAGTCAGTGAGGAACTCTTTATGAGAAGATTGGTTTTCCTTAAAATCCGGCCAGTTGGATCCTTCTGTAGCTTTTTGTAGGTGTTAGGATCCAGCAATTCTGAGATTTTGGTGTTGTACTCTTTCTTCGACATGACTACTGTGGCATTCCCCTTATCCGCCTGGAGAACGACGATATTATCGTCATCATTTAGTGTTTTGATGGCCTTCTTTTCCAGAGCTGTTAAATTGCTTTTGGGGGCTGGTGTTTTCCGTAGAATACGTGCTAGATGTGACGGTAGCAGTCGTAAAGCAGGTTCCACATTGGCTATAATATCTTCCACAGGAACATAAGCAGGAGTGATAGCAAAGTTTCCACCTTTAGATAAGAGCGATACTTCGCCCTCTGTAAGAGTGCGGTCAGTAAGGTTGACCACGACGCGTGACGGATCCAACCCAGGGTTGTTGTAGGTCTTAGCAAGGTTGCTGAACTTTCTCTTTTGTCGCCTCACAGTTTGTTCATATGCGGATGCCATGGACAAAGATGTGATTCCGTCTATGTTGATCCAATTCTTTGGTGACAAAGTGGTGCTGAGCTGCAAATGCAGACCATACAGGCGCCTATCGGTGATGGCTACAACAACCCTGGGTTGGATCCGTCACGCGTCGTGGTCAACCTTACTGACCGCACTCTTACAGAGGGCGAAGTATCGCTCTTATCTAAAGGTGGAAACTTTGCTATCACTCCTGCTTATGTTCCTGTGGAAGATATTATAGCCAATGTGGAACCTGCTTTACGACTGCTACCGTCACATCTAGCACGTATTCTACGGAAAACACCAGCCCCCAAAAGCAATTTAACAGCTCTGGAAAAGAAGGCCATCAAAACACTAAATGATGACGATAATATCGTCGTTCTCCAGGCGGATAAGGGGAATGCCACAGTAGTCATGTCGAAGAAAGAGTACAACACCAAAATCTCAGAATTGCTGGATCCTAACACCTACAAAAAGCTACAGAAGGATCCAACTGGCCGGATTTTAAGGAAAACCAATCTTCTCATAAAGAGTTCCTCACTGACTGACAAGATAAAACAAAAAACCTGCAGCAGCGAGGCATTACCGCCTAGACTCTACGGACTGCCAAAAATCCACAAGGAAAACGTTCCACTGCGGCCCATTGTTAGTGCCATTGGCTCCCCCACCTATAACATTTCGAAATATTTGGCCACTCTACTACATGAACACATTGGCAACAGTGCGTCCCACATTAGGGACTCCAGCCACTTCATAGAAAAGCTGCACTCCATAAAACTGGACCCTGAAGACCGATTAGTCAGCTTTGACGTCATCTCACTTTTCACCAAGGTTCCGGTAGCAGAAGCTCTGCAGCATATCGCCATGATCTTTCCGTCCGACATCACTGACCTTTTCCACCACTGCCTAACGACGAGCTATTTCCTTTGGAACAACACCTTCTACGAACAGACAGATGGTGTGGCCATGGGCAGTCCACTAAGTCCAGTGATTGCCAATTTCTTCATGGAGAGGTTTGAGGACCAGGCTCTGAAGACAGCTGTATATAAACCGAAAGTATGGTTTAGATACGTGGACGACACCTTTGCCATCTGGAATCATGGAGCTGAGAAACTGGAAATATTCCTTCAACATTTAAACAGCCGAAACCAAGGCATACAGTTCACCATGGAAAAGGAAACAGACAACAGTCTTCCTTTCCTTGATGTCTTGGTAACAAGAGAAAATGGGTCACGCCTGGGTCACACAGTGTACCGTAAACCTACTCACACGGACAGGTATCTGCACAAGACTTCAAACCATCACCCCCAGCAAAAATCAGGCATAATCAAGACTCTTACTGAACGAGCTAAGAAAATCTGCGAACCAAGAAAGCTGCACAAGGAAATCCTGTATTTAAATGGAGCCCTCAAAAGGAATGGCTACACATACAAAGAAATCGCTAGAGCCCGGCATCCGAGGTACCCGTCGGTACGGACAGACAGGAAGGAACCGCCATTAGCTACCATCTGCTTACCATACATTAAGAGAGTTACGGACCGAATAGGCAGACTGCTACGGTCACAAAACATCAGTACCATCTTCAGACCAACTAAGAAGATAAAGGATTTACTGAATTCTGCAAAGGACAAGCGTCATCCTCACAGCGCAGCTGGTGTATACAGAGTCCCATGCAGTTGCGGCCAGGTATACATTGGAACCACCATGCGCAGCATCAGTACACGTTTAAAAGAACACGAAAGACACAGCAGATTGGGTCAGACAGAAAAATCAGCAGTGGCAGAGCATTCTTTATTGTTTGGACATGACGTAAGCTATAAGGACACTGCGGTTCTGTCAAGAACTACACATTACCATGCTCGACTGACAAGGGAAGCTATAGAAATTTACAAGCATAAGAATTGCTACAATCGGAAAGAAGAGCGACAACAGATGAGCAGGGCATGGATCCCGGCTCTGGAGAATACAAGAGTGAAACCGCAGCAAGACGAAGCGCTCCAATTTATGCCTAAAAACAGAGACAACCCACGGACCGACAGAGCCAATAGGCAATCACGCTCCGCCCACCACCAGGCCACGCCCCCTAGCCACGCGCGGCTATAAATTCCATGCTTCAGGACTCGGTGCTCCAGTCTTGTGTTGGACTCCGGGTCTATATACTTAGAACCCTGATGATGCCGAACGCAGCCTTCGGCGAAACGTTGGAAGGTAGTAAAAATGGACCACGGCCTACAAGCCCGGACATCATAGTTAGTGGAGTTAACGACGCCGGCCGTGAAAGCCTCAGTATTTATGTATTCAAAGAAAATGTTTGTAAAAGTAAGAGTGGAGAAAGGTCCTCGGTGGAATGGAATATGTCCCATGTCTCTCCAATGTATAAAAAGGTGATCTTGTATGAGACATATACAAATTACAGACGAATAAATGATTCCAGCGACAGAGAGTTGAGGAAGAAAATTGAAAAGATGTTTCAGGGTTGAGTGAACAGCAAAGTGGTTGTGCACAAGAACGAACATGTCTATGTCACGAAGCAAACATGGCCTTCCTAGGCCTACAAAAGGCATGGTAACAGAATAATGACGGGAGGCAATGACACGGATTACTGTAAAAGAAAAATAGAATGTTTAAAGGGATGTATAGAATCACAGAAGTCAACCCGACGTTTTTTAGTTAGCAAAGATCATCATCAACTTTTCTTGCTTTAAGCCATCAAGGCTCATTCCAATATCATAAATTTTAAATTAAAAGTGTTTTATCTATGGTTTACTTACTCTACCAATATTTCTTATTAATAGTGGTTTGAAATGTAAAACAAATCTGGGAATACAGTTACTTCTATATTGTTTTATTCTGTTAGCTTAAAAATATTCAATTCTCTTCTAATGTCCTCAATTTTTTTTTTAATTTTACGTCCTCCAAAGTTGTCATATCGGACGATGAATGGAATGGGTGAAATGATGCTCAAATGAGTCCGGGGTCCATGGAGCTTAGAATTACCCGACATTCGTCTATCAGGATAAGGGAAAACCCCGTAAAAACCTTACCCAGGTAACACACCCTGACCGAGATTCGAACTCGGGACCTCTTGAACGTGAGGCAGACATGCCACCATCTACGCTACTGAGGCGGGCAATGTCCTCACTTCTTCGCTTTTAGAAGGTTATACCCTGCCACATATCTTAAAAACTTCAGTTCCACTGTTTCAATCATTTGCTCTTTTTTGTTAAAGTCCAAAATTCACTAACATATCATAATATAGGAACTTTCATTACTTTATAAAACTTTAATTTAGTGTCTCTTCTCGTATTTTTAAGGTTCTCTTTATGGTGCCACATATACCTTTGAATTTGTTGATTTTATTTAAAATGTCACTATTTTTAAAATAAGAGGTTTTGCAACCAAGATAATCAAAGCAGTTGACATATAGAACGGGGTTTCCTTGTAATAATGTTTCGGCTCTTATGGTATTGGATCCCTTGGAGGGATCTTTCGTTTTCTTTATATATATATATATATATATATATATATATATATATATATATAGTAAAACTATATTGACAGACAGTATTAGATAATACCACGGCTGTTCAATAAAAAATGATCACAATTTTTTGACTACGTAGCTTTCCTCATTCTCATAATTTTGCTGGCCTTCTCAAAATACTCTCCCCTGAATGCGATGCACTTGTCCCAGCGTTTCTGCCAGTCTTCAAAGACATGCTGGAAACCATTTTGAGAGATCCTTCAAAATCGCCTCCGCAGCCTTTACCACTGCTTCTGACGATGGATAATGCCTCCCACGAAGGCGTTTCTTCAAGTTAGGGAATAGAAAAAATTCACACGGGACTAAAGCCAGACTATAAGGAGGGTGAGGGATGCACTTCACGCAACAAAATTGGCAATATGCGGCCGCGCATTATCGTGGTGCAGCATCCAGCCTGCTTGACGGAAATGTACTCTTTTGCGCCTGATATGGATTTGCAATGTTTTCAGGTCATCCCTGCACTATTGTCCAGTTACTGATTTGTGTGCATGTACAACATGCTGATAAACCATTCCATGAATATCAAATAATGAGATAACCATAAGTTTCCCAGCAGAAGCAGCCACTTTTGCTATTTGGGGGTTGGGATGAAGGAGATTTACACACTGAGCTCTGCTGTTTCCTCTCAGGATCAAAATGATGTAGTCAAGTTTCATCAGTAGTGATTACGTTTGAGAGAAAATCCGGATCTTACTTTAACATCAACTTTAACTACAGGCAGACCTGCATGCGAATGTCCTTTTGTTCGGGATTCAACAGTCTTGGAACCCATCACGCACAAGTACGTCTCATGTGTAATGTTTCTGTCACCATGTGTGAGTGGCACCCAATGAAATCTTCAGTATTTCAGAAGGTGATCTTAAGGTAAGTCGTCGATCCTCTCTCACAATGGAAGCAGCAGTGTTGATGTTTTCTTCCGTAAGAGCAGTAACTGGAGCACTGGATCCATCCTCCTTTGAAATAGATTGTCTCCCCTTTTAAAGCATTTTAAGCCTCCTTCGGGCTGTGCTGTAGAAAATTACAGACTCTCCATAGGTCTGCTGTAACATTTTATAGGCCTCAACTGAATATTTGTTGAGACGAAAGAAGAATTTCAAAGCCGCATATTGTTCCTCACGTTTTACCTCCATTGCAGTAGTAGGGAATACTGAACATTTCTAAACTTGTCTGTTTCTTACAGGTGGGAATCAGAAGTACCAACAATGAACCTACTACGGCGTCTTTGTTTCACATTAAGCTAACAGAATATAATAAGATTTAATTTTAGTGCGAAAAATTATAAGCGTAAAAATTATGATCTTTTTTTGTTGAACAATCCTCGTATATGTAATTCTTTTTGTAATGTGTATGTGTAGTGTTTAACGCCCGATTTTACTACATACGGCACCGCAGGCGATGACACTGATGATACATGGGATGAAGATGGAGCACCGGTGGAATGAGATGGCGGGGAAACCGGAGATCCCGTAGAAAACCCGCCGGGTCGCCCACCACAAATCTCACTTTGCGGTCACATGTGAACGAATCCAGGCCGCCTTGGTGAGAGCCAAGCGGTCTAACCACTGAGCCACGGCGCGGCCTTAACTCTTTTTGTAGGTCATTTTCTGAGCTAGGTATGGTAACTTGATCGTTTGTAAATAATAAAGTATCTAAATATATATTTAGATTATAAAATGATATTCTAAATTTGTCTGCCAATCAGATATGGCATCGTCAATATAAATATTAAAAAGTGACGGTGAGAGTAAACATCTTTGTGTTGCTTCTTTGTTTACTGTTGCCATTAGATCTGGCTTCTTCATTCCAGTTCCCATCATGATCTTAGTTTTTACATATAAACTTCTTTTTGTTGTTATCAAATTTTGGGGTACACCTTTCTGTTTCATAGTACTCCATAATTTACTTATATTTACCTTGTCAAAGGCCTTCTCGAAATCTATAAATATCATATAAGTCGGTACATTGAACTCCCTGTGTTTTTTAATTATCTGACTAACAGTAAATATACAATCAGGACAAGATCTCCTTTTCTGAATCCATTTTGCACATACATAATTATACTTTCAATTATTACATTTAAACGGCATTTTGGAACAGACAGGAAAGATGTTAAGCAAATTTATTAATTTTTATCTCTAATCTGCATATATACTTAGAATGGGCATGAGTATCTGGTGCAGGATATGTTTAGATATGAGAATTGGAATTGGTACCGATATTCTGCAGTCTTTTTTTTTTCTTATTGCGATTAAGATTAATAATCTCTATCAGTATTTTTAAACTTATTAGTATCACAAGTAGTTGTTGATTTATAGTTTTGGGAACAATATTTTCAGTGTATGACAACTGCAGCATAGCAAAGCGAAAGAATGAAATATCTGAACTTTTACTAAGTATAATAAGGAATAATAATATTCAACAGGACATTGAGAAAGGAATATTTCATAGCTTGGAGCTGAGGTGTGGGCTCAAGCAAGAAAAATCAAGATAGAGCTAGAAAAGTGGAGATGAGCTATCTGATATGATGTTTAAGGCTTACAAGACAATATAAAATGCGAAATGAGGAATTATGGAGATAACATTCTCTATACGAAGAAAGAATATTCGTGCATTCTCTGTACATGGTGATATCACTGAAGTGCTTTAGAGAGCGAGCCGAAGAAAATCTTGGGGAAGAACAGGACGACAGGCTCTAATTTGGAAAAGCAATCTAGAAAGAAATATAGGAAGACAATTATGACTTGGTGACTGGAATGAAAGCGGCTTATCGTGGACGGTTAGCTCCTATGCGGAAACGCCGGTGGTGGCGGCGGCGGCGGCGGCGGCGGCGGTGGTGGTGGTGGTGGTGGTGGTGGTGGTGGTGGTGGTGGTGGCGGTGGCGGCGGTGGCGGCGGTGGCGGCGGCGGTGGTGGTGGTGGTGGTGGTGGTGGTGGTGGTGGTGGTGGTGGTGGTGGTGGTGGTGGTGGTGGTTGAAGAAGTATTATTCGCGTCCATGAATTGTGTACCTGATTTAAAAATGAAAACTTGCTTAAATACTACATTTGGCATTTAAATTATTTTCAACTTAGAAGGTGTGATACATGTAATTTTAGAAAATTTCACAGCCGCCGTTTCCTCTCCATCTAAAAAAAATCCTTTTGTTTATTTTCAAAAAGCTGGTTATAACGTTTTTCGTAAAATGCCACATGTTTAAGATATTTACAAGACAAGTAAAATGTGTACTTTGAATTTTATACGTATAACCTCTGAAGTCATCTTTAGTCCAAATGTCTATAGATAGTCAGCATGAAAAATTCAGTGCCATGGTCGGGATTTGAACCACATATCTCCTGGTTTCCGTCCAGTCGCTCTAATCCATTGAAATACCATGTCCAACGTGCCTTCCTGACATTAAATTCTCCATTTGACTGGTATAATTTTCTGGTAAACCACTAGGGGCTCTCACATCCGAGGTACACAGTTTGTGGCGACTTACTATCGGAAGTACTTGAGATCCAGGCTTCATAATTTAACTCTGATTATTTTAGTTAATTTTATGGAAATTAATCATTTCTTCACACTAGCCGTATAGACGCTAAGGTTTTTGATAGGTAGAGGCAACATCGAAAATCCAGTGCCATGGGATTTGCCGGATTTGAACCACGGACCACGGGTTAAAGCGACTGGACGGAAACCAGGAGATCAGTGGTTCAAATCCCGGCCATGGCATTGAATTTTTCATGTTGACTCTATCAGAAACCGTAGCCTATACACGGCTAGTATGAAGAAATGATTAATTTCCACCAATTAACTAAAATAAAAAGAGTTAAATGATGAAGCCTAGGAGTTAAGTACTTAAGATAGTAAGTCACACAAACGGTGTATCTCGGATGCGAGAGCCCCTAGTGATCTACCAGAACAATATACGAGTCAAATGGAGAATTTAATGTCAGGACGGCACGTTGGCCATGGTAGCTCAATGGGTTAGAGCGCCTGGACGGTAACCACGAGATTCGTGGTTCAAATTCCGGCCATGGCATTGAATTTTTCATGTTGACTCTATCAAAAACTTTGCCTCTATACGGTTAGTGTGAAGAAATGATTAATTTCCATCAAATTATCCCAAATATCTATGTTATAGCTGGTAAGAAATAGACACAATTTTACGGCATTAAATGCAGATCTCGTTGAAATGTATACTTTTGTCCTTTTATTTGTATAAATAATTTTTAAGCTGTTCCTTGTCATTATGTTCAATATCCAAATACTTCGTTTGAAGTGGCAGGCCGCTGTTTTTGATCATGTACAACATGAGATTTCAGTAATACCACATAGTGACCAATCTTTTAAATCTGAATGCACTTTAGTTATCTGTATTCTCCTTATTTCTAGAACTGATACGTAAATGTGGAATACAAGTTTTCTCAATTAACAGGCAAATAGAAACATTAGATGTAGCAGAGTTATTTCGTAGCAGAATGACTGGCGGAAGACTTGTGAGTGCAATACATCAGATTTCTCTGCACTGTAATGAAATAAATTATTGCTATGGGAACTGCAGAGCTCAACAACAGTTAACAGACGACTACTCAAAGTCAAGAAAACTTGAGTACATTCGTGGCAGTGGTATGTTAATTCAACACAAGTATAAACAAAAAGATGTTAATGCTCGATAAGGAAGTGTTTGGAAATAGCCTGACCTAGGCAAATGGGGTCCCCACTGGGCCGGAAACGTGGCTCATTACCTGGGGCACAAGGGCTATATGAATAGCAAGTAATATTATACTCTACCGAACACACAAACTTGCATGACAAAGTCGTATTAACTTCTTATCGCTAGCTATTTATGGTACCTCTATACCAGGAACATAACGCTAATTTCTCAGTTGTATCACTCCTGTGCAAAGTTTCAGCCACGTGACTCAACAAGGTATTTATCTCCAATTAAAAAGAAAAACAAACGTCAAATTAAGCAGAAAAAGTTCTCATTGAAGCATAAAAAATTGGCATTCATTCGACATTCTCTACCCTTAAGTTTTACGTGGGCTGTTCATTAAAGAATGTTCACAATTTTTGTTTTGACAACATACCTTTACACATCCTCACAATTTTGATGGTCGTTCTCAAAATAGTCTCCCCTGAATGCGATGTACTTGTCCCAGCGTTTCTGCCAGTCTTCAAAGACGTCCTGGAAAACATTTTTTGAGAGATCCTTTAAAATCGCTTCCGCAGCCTTCATCACTGCTTCTGATGATGGATAATGCCTCCAAAAATGGGGTTTCTTCAAGTTAAGGAATAGAAAAAGGTCACATGGGGCTAAATCCGGACTATAGGAAGGATGAGGGATGCACTTCACGTTGATTTTTGCAAGACATCCAGCAACAACATTGGCAATATGCGGTCGCGCATTATCGTGGTGCAGCATCCAGCCTGCTTCACGGAAATGTGGTCTTTTGCGCCTGATAATGGACTTGCAATGCTTTCAGGACATCCCTGTTGTATTGTCTAGTTACTGATGTGTGTGCAGGTACAACATGCTGATAAACCATTCCAAGAATATCAAAGAATGAGATGACCATAACTTTTCCAGTAGAAGCAACCATTTTGCTTTTTTGGGGGTTGGTGATGAAGGAGATTTCCACACTGAGCTTTGGTGTTTGCTCTCAGGATCAAAATGAGGTAGGCAAGTTTCAACAGCAGTGATTACGTTTGAAAGAAACTCCGGATCTTCCTTTAACATCAACTTTAACTGCATGCTAGCTCCATTGCAGTGGTAGGCGACACTGAACATACCTGAACTTGCCTCGTTCTCACAAGCCGAAACCAGGAGTACCAACAACGAAACTACTACGGCGTGTTTGTTTCATATTAAGCTAACGGCGAACAATAAGATTGAATTTTAGTGCCAAAAATTATGATCGTAAACAAATTATGATCATTCTTTATTGAACAGCCCTCGTACAAACCATTAGAATGGTAAAGTCAGAGTAAATAATGTAACAGCATAGACGTGATGTTCTTCATGCGACTCCTGTCTCGTTCTCCGAGGAAAATGCTGTCAGCTGTACCAGTGAGGAACTATGAGGAATAAGATCTTTGTCTCCGGTTATGCATGGGTGGATGTCAGCAGTTAAACTGACGATACATTTAATGGAGGCTAATAATGATATATTTGAAGTGCGTTCCCGACTATTTAGTTTGAAGAGTTAAATTCTGAATGTATTACTTAAAATGTAACTATTGAACTACATCTGATAATTTCTTTTGTATCCAGACTTAACCGTTTACAAATTCCTGTTTCAGTAAGAGTAATGCAAAGTTACCGTTAATGGAGAGCTTCCAACTTATGACTAACAACGCCGGCTTCATTATGGAGGGTGCCCGAAGTTAAACCTCAAAGCGTAACTGAAGGACTTTTTTTGGTAAAGAGAAGTAAAGCATAGGCAAGGCGCAAGGATTGTATTCTTGTAGTTAAATTGCAACGAAACGGGATGTAAATATACGGTGTTCATTTTTATCTGTGATTTTACCGCGCAAAATTTGACGTCATGAATAGCATTTCTGAAGGAGCGAGTTTATATACGAATCCCGTAACAGCTTGCGATCGTACTTGATGTACTGACAACAGCTTTGAGGCCTCCCTCTACCGGCAGGTAAATATACTATTTGAGAGGTGGGTCCTACCCACATAATATGAAGGTGCGTAATTTCGCCTGGTGCGTAGATACGTCAACACATTTTAAAAAACCATATACATCAATGTTATGTACTGCAAAGCTAATTGTGCAGCAATGAAAGCGTACCATGAAGAATATACGAAATAATAAGTCAATGAACACTTATTTCACAAGGAACATCTGTTTTTCTGTTATAGTAGACATATATGCATATTGTAAACCTGTCACATGAAATAGAAATATTTCAATTTGAACTCAATATTTTCTATCACCCACAGTTTCTTCACAATGTAACTTCATTACAAACCATGAAATTGTCAGAACATGTTCTAGTGTCCCGATATGTACAAAGCTTTTATCCATCCAAGTCTAAACAAGAAAATATCTCTATTATATACCCTTATGTGACCATTTTCTTATATTTCTTTTCTCTCCTCCCCTTAAACACTGTATTGCGAGAAGGTATGCTTGAGACCTTTCCGCTCCGTAATGAAATCCTAATCCTAATCCGCCCGCCTCGGTAGCGTAGATGGTTGCCTGTGTGCCTCACGTTCAAGAAATCCTGAGTTCGAATCTCGGTTAGGGTGAGTTACCCGTGTAAGGCTTTTTCCGGGGTTTTCCCTTATCCTGATAGACGAATGTCAGGCAACTCTAAGCTCCATGGACTCCGGACTCCTCATTTGGGCAATATTTCGCCCATTTCATTCATCTTCTTATATGATAACGTTGGAGGACGTAAATTACAAAAAAAAAAAAAAAAAAAAAAAAAAAAAAAAAAAAAAAAAAAAAAAATTACGGATACAAATATTTAAAAGAAAATGTTTGAAATGAGATAAAACCTAACAATTCGAAGCGAATTATATTCTTCTTTACTTCAGGCATTAGCAATTTCTGCCTGTTCTGCCTTCGCATTCTGTCAGATATTCCCATCTTTTTCTAGGGCGACCTACATCTCTTCTTCCACGAGTATTGTATCTTCTTATTAAAACCGATATTATATTTATTAAGTTATATTAAATTACATATTATATTATAGCGAAGTATAGTAAATGCTGCAGTTAAATCTAGATCTTAGGTAGAGTGATTTCTAAGCAGAGCATTGTGACCTATTAAAAGCTTGGTTTTATTGAGATACTAGATATTACTGATAAGAACCAGCTCGGGTGGTCTGAGACGTTAGGTGTTAATGATAAGAAACAGTGGGATTTAGAAGTTAGGTCCCCTGCTATGAATAAGGTCAGTAATGAATGTTGCATACCAGCAGGCAGTTGATAACACCTCGGCAAATGCTTTGTCTGTTATCATGTAGTAAACTTCATTTGAGCAGGCTTCCTTTGTTTATTACGCACCCCATGTGATAACAAGGGCGTGTTTATGAAGGCGACGCGGAAAAGAAGATAGCTTAGGTAATTAAAAAGGCCCTCCTGCGTGTGAAAGTAGAAAGATGGTGGTGGTAATAAAGATATGAACAGTTTTAACAACGTCGCTCTGCGGTTGCGATCTGACCCCTAAGGGCAGCACATAGGATGATGCCCTGTGGAATCTCTCCGGTGTTTGCTTACCCTGAAAATACGATCCTCGGTAACTTACACTCCTGACCGCTCCGGTCTCATTTGCGTCATCACATACGTTTTGCTCATCCTCCTAGATAGTCAACAAGGGGAGCGCGAGTGGAAAAATGAGAGGCACTAAAACATGCTCTACTTCATTATTCCAGGGTCCTCACAAGTTAACAAGGCACGTTCAATGTCTCCGCAAAGTGTAGTGACATTCGAGTAGAACCTTAAACCAAAGAAAAAGTCCTGTATGTGGTATTCCTGTACTGTGTATGGGAGAGAAGCAGCAAACTAATGCAGTTTAAGCCCACCTCGGTAGCATAGATGGTAGTATATCTGCTCCGAGGTACCGAGTTCGAATCTCTGTCAGGGTGAGTTACCTGAATAAGGTTTTCCAGGGTTTTCTCTTATCCTGATTGACAAATATCAGACAAATCTAAGTTCTATGTACCCCGGACTCATTTGGGGATTATTTCACCCATTTCATTCATCTTCCGATATGACTTAACTTTGTAGGACGTAAATTGCAACAAAAAAAATCAGTTTAAGATAATTGATGGTAATTAACCATTTCTTCACAGTAGCCGTATATAGGCTAAGGTTTTAATAGATAGCGTCAACCTGAAAAATTCAATGTCAAGCCGGGATTTGAGCCACGGATCTCCTAGTTTCTGACGTGTCGTCCTAGTGGTTTACCGGGAAAATATATGAGTCAATTGGAGAATATAATATCAGAACGGCAAGTTGGCCAGGATAGCTCAAGGGTAATAGTGACTGTACGATAACCAATAGATCCGTGGTTCAAATCCCGGACATGGTATTGAATTTTTAAGGTTTACTATCCATTAAAAACTAATGCAGTACTTCTTATGTCACAATCATGGCAAAACGCATAGCAGGTCAGGACATTACATTCAGAAGTGGTACAACTTTGAATGAGGTGAGAAAGCGACTGTTTTGAGAGTGTTAAATATTTTATTTGAGCTGTATTTGCTACATTCATGTGGAATGTGACGCACAGAGAACAATTTTTCCGGAATTTATATCCTAAAGAATATTGAAATGACCTTATAATAATGACCTTATGACTTAAAAAATTTATAAAAATATCGTCAAATAACAACAATTATAATTTGCGTTCATTTGTTGATGTCTTCATGTTCACTGATGTTGATGAATCCAGGCCTTAAACCAAATATTAACAAGGGAGCCACATTACAACGTATTTCCAAATCGTTTTAGATTTTGAGGTTCTGAAACTTGATTCTACTAGTATGAAAGTATTAACGTAACCGCCGCCTGCATGTCTGCCTCACATTAAAGAGGTACGGAGTTCGAATCTCGGTCAGGGTGGGTTACCTGGGTAAGGATTTTTCCGGGGGTTTTCTTTATCCTAAAATGCGAATGTCGAGTAGCTCTAAGCGCCCTGGACCCTGGTCCCATTTGAGCATTATTTCACCCATTTCATTCATCGTGCTATATGACCTTAGAAAAGTTAAAAGATGTAAATTACAATATATATATATATATATATATATATAGAGAGAGAGAGAGAGAGAGAGAGAGAGAGAGAGAGAGAGAGAGAGAGAGAGAGAGACAGAGAGGGAGGGAGGGAGAGAGAGATAATATAAACAAACTCGTCAAAAATTACTAAAATCTGGGCATGTTCTTCTAAGTTACTAAAAAGTATGTCTTATCAGGTATGTCACATCAGCAGTGCTGAAAAATGAACTTCTATGGCTGACTTAATTCCACCGAAAATAATATGGGCCATGTAAATTTTCGCCAGCCTCTGTAGTAGCGTGACTGCCCTTCTGGATTTGCAGGAGATCCCGCATTCAAATTTTGCTCAGGGTGAGTTGCCTGAATAACTTTTTTCATTGTTTTATCTTATCCTGAAAGATTATCCTGAAAAATCCTAGTCTGGGCTCGTTAGAGTATCATTTTACCAATTTCATTCATTGTCCGATATGACAAAACGTTGGAGTACGTAAATTAAAAATAAATATATATTTTCCTACTACTGTCCACTAACGCAAAGTAAGTCCCTGAAAGGAATGTTGCACCCAGTGCCACCCTTACACATTGGGAGGACAGCGAATGTGTGTGGCAGAGAATGCATGTTATACAAGGAGCAGAACCGTTAAAAAATCATACGCCCTGTTCACTGTGTACACTAAAACCGCGAAGATTTATCCACAAAATTAGAGGACGTCGGAATATTTTTGAATTATCTGTAACTCAATTAACATGGGTTGTCAAAAACCTATCTAGTGAGGGTATGGAAACCTACTTCAACCCTTCTGCGTCTCAGGCCCTGGAGACTTTTTTTTTTTATGTGGTACCATCATGATAAAAATATACTGAAGCCTGGCTCCGCTTAAGGTCAGTAGACAGAAATAACATTTTCTCAAACCTTAGTCATACAGTTTACAACAATGTAAGATCTTCATGCATGGGATGAATGTTAAGGGAATAGCAGGAAGAACAGCTGTTGATTACTAAATGTAGGTTTTGAATATAAATTTCATAAGAAGGAAGTGTCCTTTACAGATGTGTCTTACCGATTAGAGTCCTGATGACCGAACGTTTGTCATCCAGCAAGATTGTCCTATGGGCGACCCAGTAGGGCACTCCTCAGCACAGTATATAGGGACTTTTCTCTAATCCATAGGCGTGATTTGAATTAAAGCAGCGAATAACGTTTGTCTATCTCGAATATGTTATCAGTTGCAATAATATAATTCAAGTACTACAATGTTTTTAGTGTTTAATGCCTGCTTTTACTACTTGCGGCTACGCAGTCAGTGACACTGATGATATATGAAATGAAAATGGAGCACCGGTAGAATGAGATGGCGGGGGAAACTGGAGAACCCAGAGGAAATCCACCCCTACGCCGCTTTGCCCAACACACATCTCCCATTTTGTCACCTGGGATCGAACCCGGGCCGCTTTGGTGAGAGTCCAAAGATCTAATTACTTGTCCACGGCGCGGCCGCTAAGTACCAGATTACCTCTTAAGATGTCAGGTTTATTAATGTTGATTTTTGTCCAATGTCCCTGCTGAAATACTCTCCTCGCCCACCCTATAGGAGAATCTCATAGTTTTCCTTAACAAAATTCAATCTGGAGATATGTATGCTTCATACGACCTCAGCAGCAAATTCAAAATAAAAATTGTGCTCAGCGGGGGGAGGGGGCATTTTAGACTCAAGGTATTGCCCTATGAAAAAAACCCCGGAGTATACATCGTTCCCGGGTAGAAGGAGGCCGCGGGTCCTTGGTCCTACGGGTCCAGGACTAATGGGAATGGAACCTCTGCACTTAACTGGTTGAAGTGATGTGTGCATTGGTGCTAGCACACGACCGGGAGGCCCGTCACTACCCTTCTCACTCTTACAAGAATAATTAGTGCATTAACTGAGAGGTTTCTATTAAAGATAGTCATAGTAACGGTTTGATCAGTGCGACAGTACATTTGTATAATACCAACTCAGTATATTACGGTTGTAACATGTTCATTGGTAATGTTGCTTTGATTGCTGACATGAAACTTTGTTGTGGTGAAGTTCGCGTGTATTATACTCTGCTTTTCCCTCACACTGCGGTCACTATTACGTGGCTCCGCGCCAACAGCCTCGGATCAGTCCACCGCCTAAACAGGTATAACATTCCGGTAATTACCTAACGTTCGCGTAGTTACAACTACAATTGCAATGACTATTTCACACATACGTCACTATACTCGTGTAGACCAATCAGATACTAGGATTCGTCAAATACCGACCAATCGCGGATCTCTAAATCGATTACTGTTCACGGTGCACAAATCTCGCTCAGCAATTATCATATGTTCCTTCACTGTGGGGTATAACGATCAAATGAGCAGTGAAGACAAGTGCGAGATATAAACAGAACATGGCGGCTGAACGATTTGGCCAGGCGACAAGAAACAAAATAAATCTTTTAATTCAACAAGCAAAGCCAAAGAACACCGAAATGAATAGGAAATATGTCTGGATAGTTACGTATGCGTGGAATAGTCAACTTAAACAATTACAACTTTATTGTAGTTTAAAATAAATGAAATTTGTTGTTTGAAAATAGAGGTTAAGTTACTTTATTTTCTTATAATCAACCAGCGCTACCTGACGGCCTTATTCCACCGGTTTTAACTTGTGTACGACTTGTAAAAGCTATTAATCTTGTATGCTGTGACCTGTGACCTTGTTTCGTTCATGTGCTAATGTAGGCCTATGTGATTTAGGAATCAAATAGCTTGTTTTGCTGATATTAACAATTTGATCTATTCGTGAAATAGTTTTTACAAATGCAATTCACAAGAATGGAAGGAAAACAGAAGCAGTGAACATAAAATAAAAGAGTACGACAAGGATGCCCTCTATCGTTTATACTATTTAATATCTATATTGATAATATGGTACGAGAATGGTAGCAAAGTATAAACAAAGTGTACTGAATGGAAACGTAATTTTAAATACAATTTTGTTTGCTGATGATCAACTAATAATATCCCACTCAGAAGATGACATGCAAAGAGGAGTATATAGTTTGAACAACTTAGCGGAAACATATAACCTTTCAATCTCAGAACACAAAACTGAAGTAATGACTTTTAGAGGAAAGAACTACATAAGAGCAAACATAGTTATAAACAATAAAATAATAGAACAGGTTAATAGCTTTAACTATCTAGGCTACACAGTAGAAGTATCAAATAACAACAAGGATATAGAGGTGAAATTAAACAGATTGAGTCAAATGTGTGGGACTACAATAAGAACGCTGAACAGGAAAACACGAAAGGAAACACAGATGAAATTTTATAAGATAATGGCAGTCCCAACGTTAACATACGGTTCCGAAATATGGACACTGGCAAAGAACCAACGCAAACAGCTAGAATCGGCAGAGATGAGATCTTTGAGAAGCGTGACAGTTTATAAAAGAATAGTCCACGTAAGAAACGAAAAAAAAAATAAGAGAAGAGCTTGGGATTTTTAATTTAAACAGTGAAATAATAAAGAACAAAACTGAATGTAAAAATCATATTTTAAGAATGGACGCGCAACAACTTCCAAGAAGAGTTTTAGATTATATGCCGAAGGGAAAGAGAGATGTTGGACGCCCAGCTCTACGCTGGAAGGATCAGTAGGCTCTTGAAGAGAACGGAACGGGTCACAGGGCCCAATCCTTGATGATGATGATGATGATGATGATGATGATGATGAAGATGAAGATGATGATGATGATGATGATGATGATGATGATGATGATGATGATGATGATGATGATCATGATGATGATGATGATGATGATGATGATGATGATGATGATGATGATGATGATGATGATGATGATGATGATGATGATGATGATGATGATGATGATGATGATGATGATGATGATGATGATGATGATGAAATGCAATTCACGAGCCACGAAGTCTTGACTTTACCTATGATAATAACTACATACCTTTTCATAAGAAATGTTTGGGGTTCTCTCTCTCTATTCACACGTTTCTAACATCATCTCAGCAAATTTGCACTTAAGTGTTGAATTCTAGTAATTAAGTGAAATCTGTGATTGAGTATTTTATGTTAGTTTTTTCAATGTATTCTGATTTATAGAAACCTATTTATTTTTCAGTTTACCCCATATATAAAAGACTAATCCAATTACTCGTGGGATAGCAAAACAACTACTCATCTATGCTACTTGCCTTGTCCTTAATTTTTTTCAGTATAGTTGTTTCAGATTACACTCCAACATTTTACAAGAGTTGGATTCATCACGTGTGTTGTGCATAAATACAGTTTCAGGTAATAAATAAGGGTATAGATACATTAAGGAAAATTGCGCAAACTATAACACACTAATTAAAGTCACTTAAAACTTCTATATATATGCAAATGTATGAAACTAAATTGACATCCATAACATCCGTAACATACGAGGGCTGTTCAAAAAATGAATGATCACAATTTTTTTGGCAACGTACTCTTACTTATCCTCATAATTTTCATGGTCCTTCTCAAAATAGTCTCCCATGAATGCGATGCACTTATTCGAGCGATTCTGCTAGTCTTCAAAGACATCCTGGAAACCACTTTTTTAGAGATCCTTCAAAATCGTCTCCACAGCCTTCACCACTGCTTCTGATGATGGATAATGCCTCCCACGAAGGCGTTTCTTCAAGTTAGGGAATAGAAAAAAGTCACATGAGGCTAAATCCGGACTACAGGGAGGGTGAGGAATGCACTTGACGATGATTTTTACAAGATATTCCACAACAACATTGGCAATATGCGGCCGCGCATTATCGTGGTGCAGCATCCATTCTACTTCATGGTAATGTGGTCTTTTGCGCCTGATATGGGCTTGTAATGTTTTCAGGACATCCCTGTATTATTCTCCTGTTAGTGATGTGTGTGCAGGTACAACATGCTGATAAACCATTTCATTAATATCAAAGAATGAGATTACCATAGCTTTCCCAGCAGAAGCAACCACTTTCGCTTTTTGGGGGTTGGTGATGAAGGAGATATCCCCACTGAGCTTTACTGTTTGCTCTCAGGATCAAAATGATGTGGCGAAGTTTCATCAGCAGTGATTACGTTTGAAGTGAACTCCGGATCTTCCTCTAACATCAATTTTAACTGCATGTTACCTCCATTGCAGCGGTAGGCGATACTGAATATATCTGAACTTGTCTGGTTCTCACAGGCGAGAACCAGGAGTACCAACAATTAAATTACTAAGCCTGTTTGTTTCACATTAAGCTAACAGAGTATAATAAGATTTAATTTTAGTGCAAAAAATTATGACCGTAAAAAATTATAATTCTTTTTTGAACAGTCCTAGTATTTTGGATTATTTGTACCGTATATTTAAAAAAGAAAATTTAGAACAGAAAGCAAGTAAATTATACAATAACTTCCTTAAAACTTCTGTTTACTTACAATATGTTGTGAGCTACATACAAGCGCAATGCATATGAACGGGCGACAGGATTTTTAGTGTACGTATCTGCTGACGTGACCATGCGGTTGCCGCAATGGATGAAAACCACTTTTGCTATAATTAATGAAACGTTACACACATAAAATATTTTTGTATTATGGTATTCTTGCAGTTCTAGATAAGCCATCTAGAAGGCGCTGTGGTCATAAACTTTCCTGATAACATTAAAGTCCCTCCACGATTTACAAATTGTCGCGGTCCTTCGACTATCGCAGGTTGGAAGGTGCAAATGTAGCCGTGTGTAAGGTGAATTATAGTCTGTCATAAAACATCATGTGACAGAGACGCATATGTGCTGAAGGTTTCATAAACACCAGTTCACTTCCATTTTATCTGTAATAACTTCTTGGTTGAAACTTTGAGGTATTGGTCGCATTCCAACACTAGTAATTATCCGCCGCTCTGCATACTCCAGCGCGAATGTAACACAATGAACAGCTATTTAACAATATTATGCCTTCCCCCTCCCGAAGTTCGGCTTCATGCTGGCACAAATCCAAAAAGGGAGAGGAATTCCTAGGCGTGTGTAGGGGAAACCCTTGAGGCGGAATTCTCTGTTTCCGAGTATGTTTGTTAAGGGCTTAAAAGGGGTACGTGCTCCATGATGAGCTTTGGATATTCAGTTTTGAGTGCGAGCATTGTTCCCTAATACCCTGCTGGTATCGATCTCTCGTGCAGCAAAGTGGAGAAACTACTGCGGCTCATTGTTTCAGACTCTATTGTGCCGCTTCTCCGTGGGCCCAATTAATTGCCCCTGTGAGTTACTGCAACCCCCACGCCAAAGAAAAATGCCACAGCTGTCTAACAACGTAAAGTGAGCACTAAGTGCATACTAAATTAGAAGGAACGTGTGCTACAAAAAATTAGACTTTTAAATTTACTTATCTTAGGGTACAGTTTTTGTAATTTTAGTCTTACTTTACTGAGAATATATCCAAAAACCAAGATTGTAAACATTCACACCTCTGGCATCATCTTCTATTTATCATTCTGTAACTAGTAGGCATGAGTTCAACATCAGGGTTACACAGAAGTTCTGTTGTAAGGTACAATTAATCAGCACAGATAATTTTAGAAAACATATCCTCTCGTTTATCTTATAGGTATTAGATCTATGAACGTCGTAACTCAAGGCTGTAAAGAATACTGAACTTTGAATTTGAATTTTGATTTCTCCGACCCCACAAGATTTTCAAGAAAACTTCATCCTACCTTGCTACTCTTATATTAAATATATTTCGTTACTTTCGTTTTTCTTAAAAAGTGTTTGAGTGATTTTGATTAAAATATTATACGTAATTAAATATTTACAAGACCAATGCTTATAGTATATTTAACATTTTACAAATAGCTTTTGGAGCTCTTCTTTGGAATTGCATTTTGCATAATATGTAAACCATTGAACGATAATGGTAGTCAGGAAGCCGAGGACGATTTTGGCACTTAAGGGCACATAAAGGGCTTTTGTGCTTCTTGAAACAACCAAGAAAAAGACGTGAAGTTAAGCTGACATAACCTATAGACGGAGTATATAACATCTCCGGATATGACACTCCGAATCCGGCTGGATGATCCGCAGGAGGATCTGAAGAGTTATCTAATGCAAGGTGACTCCTCCATCCTAGGGGTGAACGGGTGTATTCTCCTTGGTTGCGTGCAGCAACCCCTGTAGATCTTGAGTTGGCAGTGCACCGGAAGTCCACGATCCCCACGTGTAGTATCCGTAGTTTGTTTTTAGTATTTTTATCCGACTACAAGGATTTTAGCTTAATTTTTACTGACGGGTCCAAAAGCTCTATAGGTGTAGGGTGTGCGTACGTCCATGGAGCCGAACCCTTTACATTCGGTCTCCATGGCACCACATCCATCTATACCGCAGAGCTCTACGCATTCTACCGAGCCATTTTACATGTTCGCCGCCGAAAGTTGGGTAATTCCCTCATTTTGAGTGATTCCCTTAGTGCCCTTCAGAGCCTTCGTGAGCTGTACACTCACCATCCCCTTGTACAGCGTATCCAGGACGCCCTCCACGTCTTGTACGTCTCTGGCGAACGCGTGGTGTGTGCATGGGTTCCTGGTCCCGTTGGCTTGCAGGGTAATGAAAGGACGGATTCGGCGGATAAGGTGGCCGCCACAGCACCTGGTGCTACCTTCCCCTTGGCTTCCTCAGAAGACTGCAGGCTTGTTGTCCGTAGGGCGACGCTCTCGTGCTGGTGATGAGTGTTCGGCTCTACGTGGCAACAAGCTGAGGACCGCGAAGGAAGTTCCGATTCACTGGGCGACCTCCTGTCGACTATCCCGGCGGGAGGAGGTGATATTGGCTCGGCTGCGTATTGGTCACTGCTATTTTAGTCATAGTTTTTTATTAGGTAGGACCGCAGAACCTGTTTGCCCGCTGTGCGGTTCATATCTGACGGTTCGCCACATACTTTTTAGATTGTTTTAGGTTAGCACCTCTCCGCAGGTCTCACCAGCTGCCGGCCAGCATGGCGGAGATCCTGGCGGACGACGAGCAAGCGGTGACCAAGGTTTTAGATTACATTTTAGAATATAGGACCCTTTAACGTATAATTTTAAACTTGTTATGGTTTTAAGCCCTATTTTAGCTTTGAGGTACCGTTTTACGTTTCTTATCTTGTTTTATTTAAGACAGTTTTAGCGTTCTAGATCAATTTTAAACCAAGTGGATTTCAAGGGCGCTGATGACCTTGTAGTTGAGCGCCCTTTAACCCAATTATCCATCCATCCATCCATCCATCCACCCACCCACCCATCCATCCATCCATCCATCCATCCGTCGACCTCGGCAATGAAGAGTGAGAATGTCGAAGTCCGCGGCTGCTCTTGGAGTTATACTAAAGCGCATGAATATAGGATCTGCAGCAAGGATCTCTTGATTCGGGATTTTGTGGGTGGATCAGTTGGGTGCTTGGAAAGCAACAGAGTTTTATTCTTTCGTGACGATCGGTTAAATTTAAATTGCTATTGAAATGCAGTTTGCCTAGACGAACTCTGAGAAGTTGGCAGCGCTGACGTGATTGTTTCCCGCGTAGCATTACACATCTTTTTAGCTTGGCACTCATACATCATCTCTTTGATAGACACGGTGTCTTCTCGCGTACTATCACACGACTTCTCAGTTTGGAACCCAGAGTCCAACTACTTTAGTGATGGACGAGGTTTAAGTCATACGACTTTTCTTTTCTCCCCCCCCCCCCCCCACAGCTTATTATTTTAAATTAGTTGGTTGATAGAACGCATATAGCGTCTCTTTTACGGAAACCTCTCTCCCCTTCAATCTAGGCCTCCCACGATTTCTCCTGTCAAAACTACGCTTGAAAATAAACACCGGCTGCCACCCTTAAAATTTATGGCTGCGTCCGTCCTACCTAGGGGAGTAAAACGAACTTTCTCAAAGTCTGTCACAATCTTAACAATACAAATAAGATTTTTGTTTTTCACATTATATGTTCCTTTAACATTTACTCTATGAAGGTCCATTCAGCACCAAACTTCAGAATAGACATTTTTAAAAATCAAGTAGAATCATACCTCTCGTTCCCTGATCACAGGCCTGATCACACCAGACACAAGGAAATAAAACGTCGGAAAATTCGAAAGAGAAACATTTTCTGTATTAATCTACTCTTAGCATCCGCAAACCAACCTTAAAAGGTTAGTTCAGCCAATTTCCAAACGGGTGAGTGAAGTCATTTAAAGAAAAAGTTGGCATACAAAATACTGGAAAGAAATATCTTGTTTTGTGCACAACAAAACTGCAACTGTAACTTAAACTGCAATCTGTGATAATTAATATTTTATTTATTAATTTAAAGCAATGTAAATTTTAATTCCATTATCTGTGCTTTAGTAGGTGTGTGATTGTCATATTGTGAATTTGGTCTTAGATTTTAATCCGCGAGTATTCAGAATAAAGTATTTAAATTTGTGTTTGAAGTTCTAGGAATACTTATGTCGATGAATTGTCTGTCTGGTGCGCAAGATGTTCCTCCATGTTATTTTTATACATTTTTTAAACTGATGCTAAAACTATTTTTGTGAGTTTTTAATAAAAAGGCATAATAAGGTTAAAATATTATGTTGTAACTAGAAAACGTCGAATTAATTTCATGCATAAAGTAATTGTTAGCTGGCCCCGCAGCTCAGTCGGTAGAGCACCTGCCTGCCGTGCTAGTGGTCCCGGGTTCGATTCCCGGCGGTGGGGTTGGGGATTTTTCTCCGACCAAGATAATTCCCCATCTTCCCCAGAGTCTGGAAGTATGAATGAGAGTGTGAATGTGTGCGTGATCTAATCATTAAAAACCAAAGATAACGAGTTAACACCTTCGGTATGTTCCAAAGGAGAACGGCCGCCGATATGACCATAGCAGTTAAAGGCGGGGTAAAAATGCAACAAGGAAAAACAAAAGTGATTGTTATATTGTAATCACATGAACTTCACTACTCTTGTAAAGCTCTTCTTAGAAACGTTTGCTGTTTTACTACATGTCAATCGAGACAAAGATTCGAGAAGGAGAATTGTTACAAATTAAGTGATAGTCAAGTCCTTTAAAAGGTGGTTGCTAAGTATCTTTTGAAATTCCATTCTGTTTGCTTCATAGCCACTTGTAAAAGCTCGGTGTTATGTGAATAGCTTCGGCGTTCCATTCCTTTGCATGGCCTGGACATAAAAATCAGATAACCAATTGCTATTTAGAAAAAGAATAAGTACTTATAAGTTCAAACCAACAACAAGGAATATCTGTTTTGTTGTTACGTTTGTCACACACCTACTGACACATAGGCAGTACCTGACATTTGTTATCTCTTTTGTCCACTCGGGATCTCAAAACGTGTATTTCTAATTAAATCTCGGTATGTGATTTTGCTTGGAATGCAGTTATTTATCTGTTATATGCCTATGTGTCGAGATAATGAAAAAGCAATACAAGTTCTTAAACATTCACATAGGTCGTTATGCCCGCCTCGGTAGCGTGGTGGTAGCGTGTCTGCCTCGCTTTCAAGAGGTCCCGAGTTCGAATCTCGGTCAGGGTGAATTACCTGGATAAGGTTTGTCCAGGGGTTTTCCTTATCCTAAAAGACGAATGTCGGGTAACTCTAAGCTCTATGGAACCTGGAATCATTTGAGCAACATATCACCCATTTCATTCATTGTCCGATATGAATTAACGTTAGAGGACGTAAAATTACAAAAGACATACGTCGTTATTAAACTGATGTCACTCAGAGCAGTGGTTGTATTGGAGGTGTTTCATTGGAATAGGTAGGTACGGTGTTGAAGTGATTTACGCTTCGTCAGATATCTGACGGTGTAAGTCTCGTGCAGTGCGACATAGCTACGTATGTTTGGGTGTAATCGAGGTCGTTAAGACATGGAATTGTGAGCAGGCCAAATTCATCCATCTGACAGGCACCAGTTTTTCTTCAGTCCTCATAACTGACAAAAACATTGCCGTCCCAATTACCTTTGGAAATTAATATTTCAATCCCTGTATTATCAGTGTTTACCGCATGCAGCACAAACGGATTTGGCGCCCTACTCAGAGCAGTCTCATGTGTTGCATACATATCCGTCTCCAACAGCTGCCGTGGTGCTGCCGCTGCGGACCCTTAGCACTCCTGGTACCTCTGACGTTACTAGAGGAACCTCGGGCCGAACATTCGAGCCCCTCCCTGAATGGGTGTTGTTCGGATTGGGTTGGACTCGAGGGGGCAGTGTGTTCCCGTCAGCCGCGGGAGATCGAGTACCTCCGGCCATGCTTCGGCCGCCCGGAGGAGGCAGGCAATTGCCTAAAATCTCCCGGGTACTAGCCTGCAGAGCTAGTAGATGGTGTGCTAGATCAGTAGGCGGCCCCACCGAGGTTTTTCGGTAGTCTTCCCTGCAGAGCTGACGCGCGTGTCAACGTGTTGACGTCGATGGGATGGGGGATTAGACTCCAGGTATTGCCCCAAGGAATGAGTCCCGGTGATTTCCATC
The DNA here is from genome assembly GCA_030765055.1 of Mantis religiosa. NCBI lineage: Eukaryota > Metazoa > Arthropoda > Insecta > Mantodea > Mantidae > Mantis > Mantis religiosa. Next base: position 224,953,221 of record CM060947.1, on the reverse strand, counting down.
GCTCCCGGGAGTCTTCGGAATATAGGGTAGACGTCGCGACAACTGTTGCATACATAGCAATTTCTGAACTTACTCTTCTATTTATAAATATGTGTCCATTTTATATAGACTTCAAGCTCCATCAACATTTCGTTGCATTTCAGAAAATTACAAAGTATTTGAACGTTTAAATTATAAAATAGGGACTACCTTGGTCGTCTGGGTTAGCATACTACAATGCTTCAAAATCCCAAGGCGTGCGTTCCACCCCTTGCTGGGGTATGAGGATTGTGCTTTCGCTAATATTATTCCCCATCTGTTAGAAATATGACTGAGGTTGAGAGTATAAATCAATGTAACCAAATCCAAATATTGAAAGATACTAAAGAATTGAACACTGTCGATTAGCACTTGTTTCAAAACGCAAAGCCGTTATGACCTTAACTGTTAAAGGCGGTATATAAAGCTAGAAAAATAATTTATTCCTCCCTTTTATCACTGATTACGGTGTTAGAGATTCACTAGCCAGAAAAGTTGGGGCGAGGGAATCCGAGCATTGATTTCATAGACGAACTAGCGCCGTATTTTCTACCACAAATCCCACTTTGCGGTCCCCTGGGAATGAGCCCGGGCCGCCGCGGTCTAATCGCTCGGCTACGGCGGCCATAATAATACATAAATTACTAAATAAATATGTTTTAAATGATTAACAACACTAAAATTGTATTTGTCCTAAATCGTGTATTTTAACATTATCTATATTGTATATTAAAATTTTTACTACCTTTTATGATTTTAGTAATTGCAATGAAAGTTTAAAACGTATATCACGGAAATGCATTAATGTAATCAAAATCTTATCCAATTTTGGTAAAATAAAAAATTTAGGTAGAAACCACTTGTATGCAAAGCCTAGTTTACGGGAATTTTCTTGGATATCTTCCTTCCACGTTTTGGAAATTACTAAACTGCAATCTAAATATTTAGCCGACTTCGAATTCTTTTAGTTGTAATCGCGCGCACACAAAAATATTTTTCTAAAAGAAATATTTTTGCAATTTGGGAGTCTGAAAACGTGTGTTTACTGTTAGTTATTTTATTGAAATTTTGGATGGAATGCAACATTTCCTCTAGTAATTTTTCGAAGAATGATATTTAAAATGAAAAATAACGACGAAACCTTGTTTATAGTTTTATTTTAAGCACTAGCAGAATCTGACCTCACAATATTACAGTAAGTGCTAATACAGTTCTCCGTTTCTCTCTTCTACTTGTTCAATGTCTATCTGCTGCTTATTATTCCTTTCTCTTTCCTCGCTGTGTGTTTCCACTCTCTCCAGCACAATAACCTTCTCCTAATTCTCACCCCTTTCCTTCCTCTCTTTGAAACTGACATGTGATCTGAAGTTCTGGGAATGGTAATAAATATCTCTAGTGCTACATAAATGAAAACTAAATCACATGCATTGCACTTACTTAAAAAAAAGTTTTATTGAGATTTTATGCTTGTAATAATTCTTAGCCATAAATTTTCTCGGGTAACGAAAGTGCAATGTAGCATAACGTCTTAAGAAAATTTAAATGACAAAAATTGCAAAGTTAGTGCTGTTTTAGAGTTTTGTGCACTTAACTCACCATCTGTGCTAGATCACCAGGCGGCCCCACCGAGGTCATATCGGTAGTCTTCACCTTGAGTGTTGACGCGCGTAAGTGGCGTATCTACTTCCGTCCCGTCTTGTGTCCCTAGGACCATTTGGGGGGGGGGGCTTGTTAGGTAACTAGGTCTTGCCCTACGGAAAGCCCCACGGAGGTTGCCGAGCGCCCTTTGGGACAGCTCGGATAACTCCCTGGTTGAAAGAGGCCCGGGTCTTGTTCCTACGGGTTCAAGGCTAATGGGAGTAGAACCTCTGGACTCAACTAAACTCACCATCATAATCATAAATGTGATTTAATGTACTACACCACCGAAGGTGGTTTCGTCTGTAGCCCGCATTTGGGAGGCTCGGGTTCGATTCCCGTGGCCGACCTACCTGACCCATGGTTTTTTTGGGGGTTTTCCTGGATCGCTAGGCAAATGATGGATACGTTTATTACATCCCCCGAATTTTCTGTCTCTCCATTTTATCTCTATTATCATTTCATATCATCTCTCATCTGGTGATCTCTTTCAGAGTACAAGTGTCAGCGGGTGTCTCGGCGGTGCAGGAGGTCGTTTGCCGGTCTCAGCTCCTCTACTGGGACCATGTCGGGACCGCCAGACAGGGACCTTGTGGGCTTGGATCACCTGCCTGGGACTATTAGGGCTCGGCTGCTGGGTTCATTTACGTCCCGCTGTAAGGGAGCGTGTTCGTTGTCCTAGCCTGTCAGGGGAAGTCTCTATCCAAGTAAACTGTAGGGACCGTGCCCTCTGTACTGTCGTGGCTCCTTGTGTCGGCCGCCCTCTGTCTCATTCACCTCATCCTTCCCCCCTGGGGTACCCTCACTTGGGGGCATAGGAACAATGGGCCCAGCATGGTGGCCTACGTACCGAATCCCCTCCGAAATAAACTCCCAATCCTAATGTACTACACCTACTCTGAATTCTGAAGCAGTCAACAGAAAAAAAAATATTACTCCTATATTATTTTAAGCATAAAAATGTATTTTAGCTCACAGTCCTTACTTAGTCAAGCAAAGTTCCATTATTTTGTTAGAACACTTTTCAAAGTAACTCCATTATATAAAGAAAGGCAAAGGGTGAAATATTTGTGTTCATTATTTCCTCAAAATAGCTCCAACCTGTTAAGTTTGAGATACTGGCTTACCTGACTGAAGTTATGTTTTCAAATTTACGTAAATAGCCTTTGATGTATGCTTCATTTTCATGACTTTATATAGCCATTTTACAGTGACATGTCTCAAAAATATATATTACGATGAGTAACATCAGTAATCAAATAAAGTAAAAAAAAAAAAAAAAAAAAAAATAGGCTCTAACCTTCCATACTCATGCCTTATTCAAAAGTTTATTTACGCTTTACAAATACAACTACATATATTTTATAAAATTCATAAATCAAATTAAGATTAGCTGGTTTAAAAGAACTCGAAATTCCACGTTTAAACTTTCAGTAATTACACTTTGAAATGTTAATCTATCGTTTTTAATCGCTAGGCTTGCATGTTTTGACCTTAATTCTGTTTTCACCACACACATTTTTTTTCTTGGACTTTCATCTCAATTATCTTATGAGAAGTTCAGAGGGAAAGAAAAAAGAACAGCTGAGTAAATATATTTAGTACATACACAAATAATAATAATTTTAATTGAATTTATTAATTCAAACTTTCCTGTCGTAAATTCCTTTCTAGAAATTCATTAACTACTGCAACTTTCTCAGCATCTGCTTTTATCAAGGTCTATTTCCTCAGCACCCCTTAATTTTATGGTGCAATTGCACTTTCGTGAGGAAGCCGCAGGAGGTAACTAAAATCATGACCCCTCGTTGCAAAGAGAGAGGAAATGTGGCTCAGAATGTTCGTCTGCGCCATTTTAGGGCGTCGAAAATAAGGTCTTCCACGAACTCTCTTCCACAATCTTCTGACAGTATGTTTCTCTTTTACAGGTGAAGGCTTTGTCTAAAGGTCAACGTAATCCAACTTCATACTCTGCTTGGATTGTGGTAGGATAATTTTATGCTAAAGGGAAAGGTCTAATCAGTGTTGAACTTTCGTATGTACAGTTTGGTACAAAGAATCTCGCCAATTTATGTGTTAAAAACTTTTACCGTGTAATGAAAGCAGTTTCTCTTTCAGTCTCTCTTTCCAGTTTCTCCTAATGTTATTCTATTCTGTCTTCAAGAAAAATGAATGTGCTACAACGCTCCTAAACACACTAGAAACGCTGAATAGCCCCCGGAGATAATCGTAGGGGTCAGCAGGGACACCTAGGAGCATTATAAGAGAAAGTTTACAAAACAAATATAAGAAATTGTGTGACCTAAATATAAGTATTATTCAAGAAATTGTTGCTATCTATCAGAGGGAGAGATTGTTGCTCTCCCTCCAGGTGTAATGGTCCAATTTCCTAAACAGCTACCAAAAAAGCTTCAACAATGAAAGGAGGTAGTTTTGACACTATACTTCATATAAATATTTTAAGTATTTGTTTTGTGCGTTATAAATAGCTATAGGGGACAAACTATCTTTACTGTGGATTACCTGCCAATACTGCAACAGCCTCGTCGGACCGCCTCACTCCACCAATGTGGCCACCAAGGACTGCTCATATATTTTAAAGGTTCGCCTTGCCAATGTCCTTCAAATTTTGATATAAAAATTGACACCGTCATGCTGAAATCTGTGATAAATTAATAAATATCACTCCATTGGAAATAGATTTATGCACCTAATTTTGACATAAGCTTCAACAGCTTAGAAAGGGCAATTGAATACGTTTTAACCCTTAAAAGCGTGGTGTAGCAGTTATGTAAAATAAGGCTCTATTAGGCTTGAGAGATGTTTGTTTGAGTGTGCTATTTTCTATTATAATATTGGACTGGGTTTTATCAGTTACACAAAACATTTTGAGGCTTTCGAATTGCTAATATTATATTATTTTTACAATTATATTGTAGCACTTCTTTTTTGCATAAAAAGGAAAAAATCTAAGCAATAGCAGTCAAACGATATTACTCAAAATCCACGCGTGCCATTACACCGATTATTGTTCGTGGGCCCTCCCCGTCCTTTACCATAGGCACATTTGATTGCAGTTGCCGAGATTCGAGCTCACGACGTCCGACTTCGAATGGATGGATAGTCCACTAGTATCACTTTAACAACATGACTATTCGAATCAATTACGTTTAGACACTACAGAAAGCGGTATGAAGACCGGTTTATAGAGTACATCAAGTTTGGCATAAGTAGCAAACTAATTCATGCATTTATATGTTAAAGTTATACATATATTTTATAGCCCTGTATACAGTAGCTCTCCGAAGACAGGAACTTAGAAATTAAACAACGCTGTCTCACCTCAGAGTTGCACTTTACAGCTGCAGTTGTCTTTTTTATTCAGCTGGTCTTACTGGTAAATTTGCAGTGATAAAGAGAAACAGCACACTGATGCAAGAGAATCAGTGGAAGCTCCGTGACGTTCTCAAAGTTAGAATTGTGGCAATAAAAATCAGTCTATGATGTAAGAAAATAAGACGCATCTGAGAGAGCAAAACCTTTAAAAAGTAAGAGAAGTTTAGGTTTACAAAATTAGCATGTGTAATTGGCTTTCAGCTCCGGAAACAGTGAACAGTTCTGTAGGTGCTGAAATTTCATTCTTAAGAGGGATCGTAACCTGCGAGAGCAGTTCTGTTACGTGCACATAGCAAATACTCTCGAATGCAAGAAACATAAGGACTTAGCATAATAGTGTAAGGAGGGAGTACATCGATAAGTTGCTTCGTCAAGAAAAATTTTCCTAGATGACAAGGACCGTTCTTAGCTTTATGCATTGGTCAAGTGTCACCGAATAAATTGAGATAACTATAAATAAATGCTTCATTATATTAAAGTTCTTGTCTGTGGTTTGACACTACAACCTACATAATACCAACGTCCCTTTTGCTGAAGTGGAACACCTTAACTGTACAACTTAGCTATAACCAATTATTTAAGTGTAGGGGGATATTCGCGAACAGAGGAGAGGAACCACAATGAGAACTTCTGATGAGTGCTCCAAATTGCCCTTTTTATGGGGCAAGATATCCGCCGAAAAAGTTAAAATTTAAGAGTAACTACAACAAGAGAGGTGATCATCAGCTGATAAGGTACTGCAGCCTATAAGTGGCTGCTACCATCACTAGCGGCTAACTAAAGCACAGACGGATCTACGGTCTGAACATCATGTAGAGGCTCCTATAAGTAAATGAGATAAAGGATAAACGGTGGCCAACACACAGGGACAGCAAGTGTATTGCCAATCCGCAATATCTCCAAGGAAGAAGAGATGAAGTGAAGCAACCGCAGGAGGCCATAGGGTTGCAGGCCACACAGATGCCGAAAGTCCCTAAGTGTTAACAGTTTTTCATCCCGACACCAGCAACTACCAAACATTTTGTGTCCAGTGTCGATAAGTGTTCACCCATATCAGGACTGCAACACGCAGCACCGTCCAGCATCGATAACATCCGCGCCATCTGTCCAGCACCATCATACACGCCACAAAACATCTGAAAGATGATAATGAAGTGGAATAAATTTAAATTATATAAATTAAACAGTAATGTGACAGACAATATGCACCTTAGTATTCGGCTGTGTGGGGATACGATGAAAAACCGAAGTTAGAGTGTGTGATCGCAACGACTCATACACGTTACTGCGCTGCCAATTTGTTCGCTAAATATCAGGATGCCCAAAATCCATTTTATAGGATCAATCTCAGTGCTTTCTCTAAAAGTCTTAAAAGAACCTCAACAGTATTCTGTTGTGATTCATGATTCACCCACAAGAATAATTATAATAATCAATAAATGGATATATGATTTTATTACATTCCGCGTCGCACCTGAAGGGCTATTTCTTATCCATTCTATGTTAATTAACATACATATTTTGCTTATAAGTTATTTCAAATTTTGCAATTTTGCAATTTATGTTCCTCTTGGCTTTGTGTGAGGCAGAGAGAGGAAAGAGGAAGAATTTCGCAGTCAACGCAAGCCTGCTCGTTCTATGTAATTTATTTAGCAAAAACAAATGTTAGACTTATTTATGAAGGGAATTTAAATTGTTTACTCAAATTGTTTCCCTTCAATAAATACTTTAAGTTTTATGTCTGTTCGGAACTTTCCTAAAATCTCGTTTTAACCACTAAAATTTGCCCCAGGCAATGGGGTGGGTGACGCATTCCTCAGCGAACGAGGGAGAGGGGACTGAAAGTTTGAAAGAAAAGTGTGTTCAGATCGATTCGCCGCTCCTTCCTGAGTCTGGACGCATCGCATTCAAAGGAATGTTAAATATTCATTCAGGAAAAGCGGCGTGTATTTGACAACCCAAATGAGGTGTAAAGTTGTGTTTTGGCTGGGTTCAACCGCCAATGAAACCTTGCGTTAATTAATTCTCCCAGGGATTTATTTAACTCAAAGGTACGAACAAAGGCTGGAAGCGTTTAAACGTAGACAAACTTAACCAGCCGTCGCATCCAAATCCTTGTGCTGCCTTTGATCAAGAGCCGTTTATGTACCGCTTTCCAACCCTTTATCTCATGTTTACATTCACAGGGCTTTCTATACACATTCTTATATTTATTTATCTTAGTCGGAATACACCCCTATAGAAATATTTTCTTCCACCTTCCTTGTAGGTGTAATGGGAATACAGTAGACCTTAGCGGCAGCAAAATCTTAAGAGTTGGTCGCTATGTGATACTTCGTTCTCTCCTTGCGTGATTATCAAGAAGCAATGATAACAACCAATCATTATACGAGAAGTGTCAGTAAAATAAGGTCTCCAGTTTTATTTAATATAGAAAACATGTTTATTGTCAATTAATGTTTCATTGCTGGAAAGGCTGAAGTTACAGCGTTTTTCAACGTAATCACCATTACGATCGATGCACTGTGGCAGTTTTTGTATGTATACCCTTGTCATAGCACTCTCCTGCCAGGTTGCGCAGGTAGCACTCAACCTCGTTTTTCAAATCATCGTCGGTCCCGAAATATGTTCCACCCAGATGTAACTTCAACTCAGGAAACGGATGAAAATCACTAGATGCTAAGTCCGGACGGTAGGGGAGATGGGTGAGGATGTCCCATCCGAACTGGGCCAGGAGATCAGCCGTTCCATGTGCACTATGGGGACGAGCGTTGCCACGATGAAAAATCACTCCTTTCGTCAGCATTCCCCTACTTCGATTTTGAATGGCACGTCGCAATTTTTTAGAGTCTCACAGTAGGTACCGGCGGTTATTGTTCTGCCAGTAGGCATAAACTCACAGAACAATACACCTTTTCTCTCTCAGAACACACTGGTCATCACTTTGCCGGCAGAAAATGTCTGTTTGAACTTTCACGGCTTCGGTGAATTCGAATGCCGCCACTGATGAGAATGTTCTTTAGTTTCTGGTGTTGTGTAGTGCACACAGGTTTCATCGCCAGTGACAATTGAATCCAACAATTCCTCGCCCTGTTCTGCACAGCGTTCCAGGAATCGGTGGGCCGCTTCAACACGTTGCTGCTGATGGTCTTCGGTGAGCATTTTGGTAACCCACCTCGCACACATCTTGCGATAATGCAAATGTGTGGTAAAAAGCTTGTCAGTCGTAGTCTTACTGACTTCAGGGATAAGTTCACACAGCTCGGGAACTGTCACACGCCGATCTTTAATTATTTCTTGCTCCACTTTCGCAATTGTTTCAGCTGATCCACCTGGGGCTCCAAACACATATGATCAAAAGCTACCTACGACAACGCACCTTCCAAGTCACAGTCGCGGGAAAAACATTAACACTAAGCTCTGTAAGAAGCGGAGTACCCGAAGGCTCTGTCCTATCCGCCACATTATTCAATGTCTTCGTGGCAAATTTCTCCACAGAGCCAGGAGTCGAAATTACACAGTACGCTCATAATTGCTTCTGTTCTGCAAAGATAAACACATCATCAGAGCCTTTAACCCCTTACAAAGACACCTCCGCCTCACACAACTGTGGTGTCCGCGTTGGCGGACGTCCGTTAACCCGAACAAAAGCCACGCCATACCTTTCACAAAGCACCACGCCCCGCAGACTGCCCCAACTTCAGCTTCCAAGGCCGAAGGATAGAGTGGAGTAGCTCTGTCCAGTACCTTAGTAAAACTGGACAGAGGTTCAACTTTCCGCCAGCATATCAGGAACATCTCGGCAAAGGTGTAGGGAGCAATTGCTTCCCTGTATCTAATGCTATTCGAGGTCGGTTGGCCTAAAGTACTACCACTTCCAAGCGCTGGTAATTCCGGTGATGCTATATGCCTGCGAGATCTTGGGCATGGCCGCAGACACCTGGCTGGCATGGCTTCAACATGCACAGAATAGAGGACTACGGTCCATCTATTCTGTGGGTCACTATTTCTCTAGCAGGTTGCTTCACGAAGCCTCGGGTCTTCTTTACATGGAGAATGAAATTAGGCGTCGGGCATCAAAATTTTACGGAAACTTATCTATTGGATCATTGGGAGATTATGACCCCACTAGACGCCGATACAGGTGTTCGGGGTACCCCGCATGGCTTTCGGGCACCCAAGATAACCCAAGAATTAATCCTAACAGCAGCTAAAGCTGAGCTCCACATAGTTCTTCTAAACTGCTTAGCATCTAAATTTTTCAACCTAAAGCAAACTTAAAAATAGAACACCAGAGTGAATAGGGTTTTGCAACCATTTCTACAACCTAAGTTACATAAAATGTATTTTGCCTTGAAACAAATTCTTCCTGAACACCCACAACCTAAACTACAATATCTCGAAATAATAATAAAAAAAAAACCTACCTGCGGTAAAACCCTTAACGAGGGGGCGCGCAGCTAAAACCTTCAGGTTTTATACAGCCAGCCAGCACCACGGACGGATGGACAACGCACCTGAAAGTATTGGTTCTGAGGTAAATATAGTTCATATCTCATTTCATGTAAATAATGTTAACTCTTCTACGTTAACATTGTTTACTTGCCAATATACGATATCTATATCTACAGTGCTTTGTTGACGGGCCCTAAAACACCACACACACACTCACTCTACAGTGCTAAGTGTTATACGATAATACTATTTACTTGCTAATATGCAAGATTTAGGAAATTTCGGGAACCTTTTAAGGCTCTGAGTACTTAACATTAACAGGTAGCTGTTTCTGTTAATGTTATGTATGTTTCCCTGCTTTTCTAGTACGAACATCAACGTTATCGCAATGACTCTACAAGCATTACACTTCCAAATAAACATTCAGATGATGCTGCGGATGATGATGATGATGATGATGATGATGATGATGATGATGATGATGATGATGATGAAAACGTTGACGACGATGATGATGATTGAAAACAGTAAGAAAGAAGAATGTACCAACTTTTCATACTCGGCTCCAAAAATTATTCAGAAGCACTGCCAACTCAGCAAATAAACTAATAGACATACTTTCTGGACTGAAATGGATCCCTCCTATATACTGTGACTGGTACAACCTTAGATCGACAAGTAGTGAACGTGGGCAAAATGAAGATGAGTAATGTATGTTGATAAGCATTGTGTTTTAATTTAATGGAAACAGTGTTAAGTTCCCTCTTATTGGATGTAAACAATATTGTCACGGCAACAGGCATAAAAGTTTCGGCACAACAAGTAAACAGTCAGCAGATAAAGTTTCATTGTAATAATGAACCTTCAATTCATGGACCCGTAGGATCAAGGACTCCGGCGTCCTTCTACCAGGGAGTTACCGAGCTGTCCCAAAAGGGCGCCCGACGCCTACGAGGCTCTTTCCTGGGGAAAAACCTAGAGAATAACAAGGCCCCCATCTGGTCCTGTGGACTCAAGACGGGATGGAAGTGGATACGCCACTTACGCGCGCCAACACCAAAATGCGAAGGCTACCGATATGACTTCGTTGGGGCCGTCTGGCGATCTAGCACACATTCTACTAGCTATGCCGGCTAGTACGCGGGAATATTAATGGCTTCCCTCAACCCCATCCGGAGACGTACTCGATCTCCCACGGGTATCGGGAACCACGGCCCCCTCGAGTCCAACCCAATCCGAACAACCCCGTATCAGGGAGGGGCTCGATTGTTCGGCCCGAGGTTCCATAAGCCTTGCTAAGCAGTTAATGATAGCGCGGCTATTGTAAACAAAGCGCCGGAAAGCGCAGATAACTGAGGTAAAGGACTTGCCGACATAGATTAAGTTACACTTCTGTAATGTGATAGAATATTTGGTTTCTTTATTGTTCCGGAAATTTCTGTACTGATAGTGATTGTTTGGGTTCTGGTTTATTTTAGAACAATCAAGAATTACGAACTAGGTATTTAAGGACGCGACGGCTCGCAAAGTGAGTAGTTGTAAACAGAGTGAGTAAGCAGAGTTGTACTTGTGTAACAAGAGTGTGGTTGTAACGAGAGCTAATGTAATCGGCAGTCACTGTTTGTTTGTTATCGACCTTGGAAGAGTGTGTTGTATTGGCGAAGCAATGTTGTTACGTGAGAATTGAAGTCTATAATGTTGATACCTTCAGTGATTTCAGTCTTCTTTTTTTTTCAAGTGAGTGCCAGAAGCGACTGAAGTGAAAGATGGAGAAAATTGAGGTTCATATTGTGATCATGTTCCTGCTTTTGAAGCGCAAATCTGCCCGAGAAATCCATGATTATATGATGGCTGTTTATGGAAATGATTGCCCATCGTATGATACTACTGTGAGGAGGAAAATGACTTTTCAAACTGGTAACATGTCCCTGACAGATGAGCCAAGAGCTGGTAGACCATCAATGACAGATGATGCTGTCACAGTGAAGAAAGTGGTGTGTTTAATACTGGAAGACAGAAGAACAACCATCCAAATGATCATGAATGAGACACATCTTAGGTATGGTAGATCGTGGAAAATTATTCATGACGAACTGCATTTGTCTAACGTGTCTGCACGGTGGGTGTACGATGTGACCTTTCAAGACAGATGTTGATGCTGTTGGAACAGGATGAAGATGATATTTTGATCTCTGGTATCCATGGATGAATCCTGGATCTAACAGTATGATCCAGAGACAAAACCCTAGAACATAGAATGGAAACATACCGATTCTTCTCCCCCCTCCCCTTCCGTGAAGGCAAAGGTGAAAAAGTCAGCTGGGAAGGTCATGCTTTCAGTTTTCTAGGACTGTCATGGAGTCATCTTTACAGATTATCTTGCCAAGGATGAAACTATCACTAGCAGATGTCTTCTGGAGAAGTTACGAGCAGCTCTGATTGAGGAACGACGCGTTAGAATGGAAACATACCGATTCTCCCCCCCCCCCTCCCGTGAAGGCAAAGGTGAAAAAGTCAGCTGGGAAGGTCATGCTTTCAGTTTTCTAGGACTGTCATGGAGTCATCTTTACAGATTATCTTGCCAAGGATGAAACTATCACTTGCAGATGTTACTGCAATCTTCTGGACAAGTTACGAGCAGCTCTGATCAAGAAACGACGCGATAGAATGGAAACATACCGATTCTTCACCCCCTCCCGTGAAGGCAAAGGTGCAAAAGTCAGCTGGGAGGGTCATGCTTTCAGTTTTCTAGGACTGTCATGGAGTCATCTTTACAGATTATCTTGCCAAGAATGAAACCATCACTAGCAGTTGTTACTGCAATCTTCTGGACAAGTTACGAGCAGCTCTGATTAAGAAAGGACGCGATATACTTTCCAAAGGTGACAATGAACCAGCTCATCCATCTGAAGTTGTAGTTCACAAAACAAGGGAATGTGGCTATAGACCTCACAGCATGCAGCTTATTCGGCCGATCTCGCAAAAGTGATCTTTTCTTGTTCCCTGATACAACTGCACATTTATAAGAAAAATCGTTAATTTTTATAGTCACAATACAGTCATAAAATTCTTAAATTGGAAATGAATGTTCTTTAAACTTAACTTTATGGGGAAATATGTTTTCTATGTATGCTTAACAAAATAATTATATGATTTTTCTAAACTTTCAAGTCTTTATTTATCTAAATATGCTATGTCCCTTACCATTGTTTACTGCCGGGCCCTTCAAATATTGGAAAGACTTATTTTAGGAACTGCACAAGTTTTTTCTTGTGCAGGTTTGAAATATAAAGACTGTGTCTCCCCTTTGAGGGAATTATGAGTCAGTTCAACGCTAAAGGGGGCAGGCATAAATAGGTTTCACTTTCTACCTCTTTCACGTATGAATACTTAGGAAAATCCTTTAAAACGAAGGAAAAGGGCAGGGTGTAGCTTTTATTGCTACAAAGAAGCAGAGAAAAAGGAATATTTAGAAATCTAAAGTAAAAAAGAAGGGAAGGAAGGTCTTTATGGTGGAGAGCAGGGATTTGGAAAATGAGAACTCTAAAGGAGAAGCGTGCTGGAGAATAAAGAAGAAAAACCTCATCCACACGGCGTTAAAATTCAAGTATTCTGGTGGGATGGTAGCTGCATAACAGTGGTAGCGAGATAAGGGGGGTTGGATAAGTGGGTAGAAGTAAGAGAGATAATTAGGAGAAGAGACCAAACTTAAATAAGCAAGTCAAAAAAATAAGAAACTTATGAAAAGTTCTGCAAGAGCTTTGGGACTTGAAAATAAAAACATTATTATTGTATAAATATTTAAAAGCGCGGGAGAATATTTACTGCGTCGTTTTTGTTAGCTGTGGAGGACTATCTCATCTGCAAAACAAGATCTTAACAGTTCCGCGACTCTATTTACCCATCCTTTTCATAGTTTGTATGGAGATACGTGTACAAAAGCTACAACATCCCATCTAATGTATATGCATGGAAATAATTTCCATTAAGTAATAAGTACTTAGTTTGAATGATACTGTCCCAATTTATTTAGATAATCAGCTTCTATAGCTGACGTTATTAACACCATCCTGAGTTTCATAACCTAAAAGTGTTTGAAAAGGATATACATGCCTCTAAAACTTAAACAGATTCACATAAACTTATTTTTAAAAATTTCCTAAACTTGAGGGTTATTTAAATAACTTAACGTGCTGGAATGTATGTGTAGAAAGCAAACAGATGATTTTAAAACTTCTTAAAGTGGAATATGTTGTGATTTTCATTATCTTACTAAACATGTTCCAGTTATAATTTGTAATTTATGTAGCGTAGAAGGTCCAGTACGAATTAGTGATGCAGATCTCCTTATATTTATTTAGAATGATTAAGTGAAAAATTACATTGTTAAAACTCTTTGTCATGGAAATAGTGTGCAATAAAGTTCTGTGTGGTAGTCTTTACATCGAGTTAAAATTGAAAAATTAGTTCGGATATTATAGAGTTAGCAGATAATGTAATTTTGGACCTCTGCTTTAAAACTCCAGAATATAGTGAATGGGTAACGTGAGGCAACGGAATAACATTTAAGATGTATGAAATATTCTTCTGATTTATACAAATGGAAAATTGAAAATTTACAATGTGTCGAATGAAATACGTAAAGTTTATTTTGTTTTGTACTCTTATGAAATTAATTTCAGTTTTCCATCACATGCAAATAATTTCAACAATGAGGTACTTTAAGGTATGTTGTGAGGAAAATTGTACGTGGTTATAACTTTTATAAAAACACAGAAGGCAGAGATAGCTGACGCCAGGATTATTGGTGTGTGTTTTAGAAGGCTATTCCAGTAGCTACACACTGTCGATGGTTTTGTTGCCATAAGTACGTGGTGCTGATTAAACGGACCTATATTATACTGGTCACCGAACTAGAATGTGACTGACGTTTAGTAAGCACATGGAAGAACGCTTAAAATAATTGGGAGGGGATGAGTACGTCATAATGGTTGTCACAGTAACGATTAAAAAGCCCTATTAGAGTCGAGACATTTCCATGAGAACGTTGGACGCTAAACCTTGGTTGCCGATATTCTAACACGTGGTTAGCATGACGTGCGGGCGAGTGAGTTACGGAAACGCAATACCTCGGTGTTTGCTTCTCTGCTGGTAACGCTTCATGAAGAAAATGCTATCACGTTCTATATATTATTATGTTGCTGTTATTGATTTATACAGCAGTTAGAGATCCTGTACTTGCAAGTTCATTTGCATCTTATTTGTGGCAACTTGCCTTGGTTTACGTGTGTTTGAGTCTGTGCGTGTATCTGTGCGTGTGTTGTGTTCATTTGCAATAGGGTTTTAATTAATGTTTAATTATGTGAAAAAAGTCACAAGTGAAAACCTGAACATCCTCGGGAACCAAATAAAACTATATTTGGTAAAGTTATTCCAATTAAAGTACAGGCACAGGAAATAATATATTCTGTGAGATATAAGCAACATTTACCCACTTCAATAAGCATCAAGATGTTACAGGTGTGCCCCTTTTGTTACGATGATCTTTACATTTTTCTGTTCTTGCATGTTCTATCGTTTGCATGTAGATCCATTTATAATGATGATGATGATGATGATGATGAGGAGGAGGAGGAGGAGGAGGAGGAGGAGGAGGAGGAGGAGGAGGAGGAGGAGGAGGAGGAGGAGGAGGAGGAGGAGGATTTGTTTTCTTTTGCAATTACGTCCTCCAACGTTAAGTCACATCGAACGATGAATGAATTGGATGAAATGATGCTCAAATGAGTCCAGGGTCCATGGAGCGTAGAGTTACCCGACATTCGTCTATCATGATGATGATGACGATGTGGATGAGGAGGAGGATGAGGAGGATGAGGAGGATGAGGATGATACCCATTGCATTCACCACTGAATCCCCTTCGCACGCGTAATCCTATAGCGCTCTCCACGTGGGAGCATTGAGAGCAACGTCTACTGTCTCTCCATGCGAATCGTCAATCACTTTCTAGATTGGCGACAAGTGGATAGGTATGTATTATGTTAGCCAAGGCAGGTTGGGCCCGCCTCGGTAGCGTAGATGGTAGCATGTCTGCCTCACGTTCAACAGGTCCCGAGTTCGAATCTCGGTCAGGGTGAGTTATCTGGATAAGGTGTTTTCCGGGGTTTTCCCTTATCCTTACAGACGAATGTCGGGCAGTTCTAAGCTCCATGGACCCTGGACACATTTGAGCATCACTTCACCCAATTCATTCTCCGTCCGAAATGACAACGTTGGACGACGTAAAATTACAGAAAAAAAAAAACAGGTTGGGGATTTCTTTATTTCTTTCATGGTTTTGAGTTTGCAGAAAGCTGTAGGTCCCTTCATTCCGCAGGCTTCCTAATTATCACCGTATAAACTATCGTAAACTGCGACACAGTTTTAAACATATGGGAGGGATGAAAGAGACACAGAGATGCTGTACTGAAGCGTTCTTAGGCTGCTGTTTGGAGGAAGAAGTTTATAGTTATTTATGGATGCGGGATCAAGATCGTTCTATTTGAGGCAGATTACACAATTAAACGTAAAGAAAGGATCTCGCCCCTTATGCCTACATCTTGGTAGACATACCTGCCTCTATCTACCTTAGATCATTATGCCTATATCTACTGGGTACAGAAACTGTGGTGGAATGTGGTTACATTGAAGGACCTAGACGGTATAAAGGGAGCTTTATGCATCCTTAGTTTGTTCGTACGGTCTCCATAAAACTGTTGTACGTGAGAGTTATCGGAAGCAAATAATAAAGAGGACCCAGATGTATATTCAGCTTGGTTCTCAAATAGCACCGTTCTTCGTTAAACTGTTAAACACTTGTTCATATGACAATAATGAAATTCTTTAACCTTTTAAGTCAAAACTTGCGTACTCCACGTGTTTGCTTGAATAATTCGTAAATACTATAATCGTTGTATGATCAGATTATACAATATTCAGGATGAGTACTTGATGCCTGTGATATCTAGTATCTACATAACAGTTCACCTCATTTGTAGAGAAAAAGGAAAACCTAGCCTGTCATATCGCTAATTTAAGACATTCTTTAACAATGGTAACTCCCTATACTTCAGATTAGCGAATAAATGGGAAAGTGATGCTTACCTATGTAAAATGAGTGGAAGTCTGAATACGTAATATAATTAATTAATGCGCGTGAAAGAAAATTATTAATTAAAGTTGTAAGGGCACAGAGAAATACGAATACCATTGTATCTCGGAAATAATTGGTAATTTGTTTCCTATTTATCATATTGTTGTGTATAAGTTCTGAACAAAATTTGGGAAATATTTTAATTATTGGAGGTACACATTTCATTTCGCGGTAAGCTGCAGGCTTTAGCAGGAATTAACAAGTTGAGACAGGTTGGATGGCTCAGTGATCAGAGTAAGCAGTGGTATTGACCTGCCAGCTCATGTTTGCTGTTAAATCGACTGAAAATTTGAAAATAGTCATTCTTGGATTGCACAATATATTGCAGCATATATTGCAGCTAAGGATGTAAACCCTCTGTGAGGAATAGCTGAGTCGTATGATAGCAGATATTTTGGAAGCCAGTTCTATTTAAACGATTACAGCCAGTAAGGAGCGGTTAGTCAGTCATCCAGATCATTGTTAATTGGTTGGAGGGTCGGATGCTCATCATAGAACTTGTTAGTACTTCTACACAACTTAACTTATCAGAGTGAACCAGCCACCTCTTGTTCAGAGCTCTACGCTAATCTACATAAAGGGTACTATTTATTTATTTATTTATTATGTATTATTTGACTTAATCTCTTCCAGATAAAGGAGAGCTTTGTTTGATTTGACTTCCCCAATCTATGGAATATATTTGTAAATGTTGTTGAGAACTAATCCCTTTTATTTAACACCTAATTATGTCACTGCCCTTTGACGTGTTAGCTCTACCATCTGCTCCCGTATCCTTTCAGCAGCTACAGCCACAATTGTTGATTAGGTTTGTAAGTCCTACACCCACCTTACAGCCCTGATTACAACAATATGTGAATGCGGTTTTGTAAATAATCACGAACTGTATCCTATTATCTACACATCGTGAACAGAAACTACCCGTTTACTTGGAATGAATTCAGGGAAAAAAATAGTAGCTTGAGTTAAAAATAATACTCTGGTTTTATGTACCAAAGATGACTCTTTTGAGTAAGAGGAACAGCAATAGTGTTAAATTCAGTGAAGTTCTTGCCTGTTTAAAATGTTCTTGTAAAAAGTTGTGGAAACGCTACAGTTCCAAAATCGGTAACCAATAGTTACATCTTTTCTATACAAACATAGTGTGACTTTGTAAGTTCGTGAAATTAAAAGTCCAGTTGCAAAACCTCAAAATGTTCTTTATTTCCACCGTATTACAGTTGGTACACTTGCCAATTACATAGAATTATGTAGCGCACACAATTACAATCCACCAGTTTTTTTTTTTTAATTCGTCTGTCACAGGTCCACTCCACACTCACTATTACGTACAACTCTCTCTAGAGCTGACTAAAAACTGCTCCAGTCCGTTCGCTAGTACTGCGCTCTTCACGGCTGCTCACCAAGAACTGAACTGACTCGTCCACTGCAGCCCTTATATAGGTAGATCGCTGTTTCTGGAAGCTTCGCGGCTCGGAACATCATCCCGATTGTTTCAGACGTCAGGGGGGAAGGGAAAGAGACGGCACAGTGGCCCACGATACCCTCCCAACCATCCCCTCAGTTAGTGCCACAAGATGAATGGGTAGCCGTGGGCTGAATGCCTCCTGTCCCCCACTCAGCTGTCAGTTGGCTGTGTCTCCTGATAATTGGGTGACAATATTGCTGTTTAAAAGTTTGGAGTCTTCCTAAAGCATTGCATTTATGTTTAGATGGTTTATTTAAGGATACCTACGACTGAAAATTTGAAATCCTGAACTAATACCGCCAGCTTTTTAAGATTTATACCACAGATGTAACGCAGTACAAATATGATACAGTCAACATTTTATCAATTTCACTTTGATTGTTTGGAAAATATGGTCAAATTTATTTATTTTTGTTTACGTCACCTAAAAAGTCCCTTGCGACAAAAACTTAAATTTTGGTCTATTATTTCAACAACAGGTTCCCAATACATCAATTCTAGGTTTCTCTGTGTCTCAATAACTTTAGACTCCAGAAATTTTTAAAGCCATGAATATGACTTTTTTATCCAAAATTTGCAAGTTTTGTGCTTTGAAGTAAAGAAAGTGTGCTTAAAATGCATCTCACAATAAAACCCAGAGAAATTTCTATTCACTGTGTCCCTATAAACGTGGTAGCAAGTTTCATTAGTCTAACACTAAAACTGTGACGCTGAAATTTTCAATAGCTAGCGAGAAAACGAGGATAAAGAATTATAATTAATATCTAACACTAGCATTCGCGAAACTTTCAGACTATATTAGAGGATTTAAAAATGGTTTGCGGATGCTATCTAAGCATTCTTTGGATTCAGGAAGGCTTACATAATTTTATAGGCTAAAAAAGAGGAAAAGGTGATTTTTTTTGAAAGCATTCATGAAATTTCAGCCTAACCAGTGCCTGTTCTCGCGTGTAAGTATTTTAGTTGTACTAGGCTACTTGCTTATTATACCAGCAGCATCTCATTTCAAGGTTCTCATATGAATGGAGTGACAAAAAATTGTTTAATCTCACCTCCAGTACAGGATTCCATTAACGACTACAAATTGGTACATTTGAACCGTTCCCCTCTTTTTGGAACAACTGTAGTAGTCTCCCGGTCTTACGGTCTTATACTGAAGATATCTGTCTATAAAATATAAACGAAAAAAAGACGATTGCTAGGTTTCTTAATCAGTCAGGATGCTTTTTAAAGCGTTGATTTATTCTGTAGCACTGCTTCGAACGTTTGCACTGTACAGTATAACACACATTTTTAGGAGAGGCCGAGTGGTATGGCCCAGCTGTTAAGGTCTACGGCTCGCATTCAGAATGTCGTATGTTAAGTTCTCGTGGCTGACTTCCCTGACCTATAGTTTTATTTTCGGGAGTTACTTTAGTTCACTAGGTCAATGCTGGAAGGGAAATAAATATTCTGTAAATTCAATAAGGGAAAGAAAAGCTCTGTTTTGGAGTCTCTGGTCCCCAGGGGATGTGTATGTCTGCAGTGATCCGCACACTTCAGCTGTCTTCAGTGCGAGCGCTGCGGACCCTTAGCACTCGTGGTACCTCTCACGTTACTAGAGGAACCTCGGGCCGAATATTCAGGCCCCTCCCTGATAGGGAGTTGTTCAGATTGAGTTGGACTCGAGGGGGCAGTGTGTTCCCGTAACCCGCGGGAAATCGGGTACCTCCGGCCAGGTTTCGGCCGCCCGGAGGGGGCAGAGCGTTGCCTAAAATGTCCCGGGTACTAGCTTGCAGAGCTAGTATAAGGTGTGCTTGATTACCGGGCGACCCTACCGAGGTTTTCGGTAGTCTTCCCTGCGGGGTTGACGCTCGTAAGTGGCGCATCTACTTCCACCCGTCTTGACGTTGTCGATGGCAGCTTTTTAGACTCAAGGTATTGCCCCAAGGAAAGACCCCCGGAGTTTTCCATCGCTCCCAGGTAACGGAGTCCGGGGTCTTCGAAGTTTAGGTTAGACCTCACTGAACTTTGTATGTCTGCAGTAGGGAAGAAAAGGGGTTGTACGTATTTCCACTGGGTAGTGAAAACCGAAACTTTTGGGAAACCTGCCCCCTGCTGTCATATCTCCACGATCTAGCCAATCTCAGTGTCGTCTTACCTCATCCTTCCCTCCCTGATGGCGCCCCGTCAGGGATAGAGGTACAAAACATCATCTATAGATCAAACTGCTAATTCACGCATCCTTCGAAACTTGTACCTTATACCTGAAGTCGGAGTTGGTCTGATTGCACATTGCGCTTAAATCGATATCTCCCAGCTCACATCCTGGTTTCGATATGGACCAGAGAGGAAAACTTTGGGAAATCATTTATCAAAAGAGTACCCTCAACACTTATCACAATTTTGGAAATGTGATATAAAGAGAAAATCATTTCTCTAAATAAATATCAGTAAAAGAAATATGCCAATAAATAAAGATGCCAGACAAAATGAAGTTTGGAAATTAACGTTGCCCATAGTAGCTCAAGGGTTAGAGCGCTGGACGGCAAACAGAAGATCTGTGGTTCAAATCCCAGCTACGGTATTGAATTTTTCTGTCTGGTTCTACCGTTTTATGAATTAAGTTTGTTTAATATTTATAGTAATGCTAAGACAAATGAATATTTTAATTTAGATTGTTTTAATCTAAATATTACTGTATTTGCTGGCGACTAGGTTATCACATCAATTTCTGAAGATGCGTAGGATGCAATTTGTATTCCTACAAATGAGACATTTTTACTTAATTATCTACAGTAAAAACACCAGGCAATGACTTCTGAAGGAAATTAGCCTACTATAACTAAAATAGTACTAAATGGAAAAGCAACTAAGCAAATTTAATTAACTAATTTAATTATGTGTTGTATTTAATTTCATGTAATGAAGACAGTGATTTAGAACAAAAATTATTCTATCTAAATATATATTTGGTACTTACTTACAGAACTTCATAAAGCAAAACAACAGAGACAATTCCTGGACGCTTCACTTCAAACATATGTTTGTGAGAGTTGGGTCTTCAATACAGTAAGGAAAATGGAAAGTCGAAGCTGCAAAAATGAGATTTTTAAGACGAACATTGGGACATATCTTAAGAGATCAGATGTACAAAATTAATGTAGGACAGCAATCGCTGATCTATTATATATAAGAAAAAAATTAATTCCTTTAAACAGAAAGGGAATGGACACATAGAATGAATTTCAATAGATTAACAAAACAAGTACATATTTTTTTCACCTTTTGCGAGGTGTCAGTGTTACGACGGAAGGACATCTTTGCGAGTAAGATATAGAAGAATGTTAATACATACTATGTACACTCAATCATCAAGAGATTTTTCAATACCAATCATTTAGTGTTTTGTTATGGAGTTGTATTTAATACAACTCGTGGCAGTTAATGATA